>PVKS010036604.1:0-19234 GCA_004027875.1 Aplodontia rufa
ACCCTCCAGATGAGACCCTCCAGGTGAGAACCTCAAGGTGAGACCCTCCAGGTGAGACCCTTCAGAGGGGGCCCCAGGCCTCACTCATCTGCACCCCAGAGGCTCCAGAGCCTGAGCACCCTCCCTGGGTATATGGTGTGACCATTTGCAGGAGGAGACTGACATGAAATTGGAAATAAGCCAAAGTGGGGATGAGGCAAGGCGTCAGGAAGGGTGAGGGTGGCCCGCCTGGGCCAGGGCAGGCTCTCACAACAGCAAGGACCACATCGCAGGGCAGTCTTGGCAAGGCCTTGAAACACCCCAGGAGCAACCTATGCACAGGGTCCCACCTTCTTTCCTTCTCCTCCCACAGGGCTCGTGGAACGGCTCACCCAGGCTCAGGCTCCCACCTGGCTTCCCTCTTCCTCCCACAGGGCTCATGGAACAGCTCACCCAAGCAGCCTCGCAGCAGGCATGCATGGCCCTTGGCTCCATGGGGTTTGTGGCACCAAGGAGATCATCCCCTTTCATGAGCCTCAAATACGGGGTCTTTTTGTAAAACTAGTATCCTCTCTTGCTCTTTTTCCCCCCTGTTTTTGGTAACTTGTTTTATTTTAATCATGGTAAAATGTACGTAACACAACACATGCCGTGTTAGCTGTGCTTACGTGTGCTGCTTAATAGTTTAATTATTAGGACTGTGTGATCATCCCCACCATTCATTCCCAGAGCTCTTCTCATCCTGCAAAACCGAAACTCTGTACTTACTAAACAATGACTCCCACTGCCTGCCCCCCAGTCCCTAGCAACCACCCTTTTCCTTCCCGTCTCCACGATTTCGAATCTCACTGAGCTTGTGCTAATATGTGACTAGCTGGTTTCACTTAATAGTCTCATGTCATAGCTTGTAACAGAACTTTATTAGTTTTCAGGGATAAATAATATTCCAATGTATGTCTATAGCACATTTTCTTTATCCTTTCACCAGCTGATGAACAAACATCCTCTGGCTACTGTGACTAATGCAGCTACAGCCATGGGTATTCAAGTAACTTTTGCAGCCTCTGCTTTGATTCTTTCTAGAATATACCCAAGGTGGACTTGTTGGATCATGCGACATTCCTGCTGCTATCAGGTGAGGTGTTGTCAATGAGATACAATTGCTCATAGCTCCTTGAGATCCTGTGCCTTCTCTATTCCTGATTCTGCCTACTTCTATCAACTATGGAGAAAGGAGCGTTGAATTTACCAACAAAAGCAGGAGCTGGGTCTGCCTCTTCTTTTGCTCCACCAGTTTTGAGACAGGCACCTGGACAGTCTGTCGTTAGCACCACGTGCGTTCACGATGGCTTCTGCCTTTGAAGAGGCAGCCCCTTTGTCATCACGGACCGTTCCTCTTCACCCCCGAGAACTTCCTGGTCTTTAAGTCGGCCTCGTCGGACGTGGGTGTGCTGCTCGGCTTTCTTTCCTTTGGTGCCCGCATGCACCTCTTTCTCCAGCTCCGACCTCTAAGCTAGCTCTGCCTGTCTGTTTCAGTAGGGCTGCTCATAGATACTGCATAATTAGGTCTTGTATCTTCGCCAAGCTGGAGATTGCAGCCTCTTCGCTGGTGTGTTTGCAGCATTTGCATGTAAGTGCTTATGCGGTTGATTGATATCTGTCAGCTCCTTGCTTTCTATTACAGGTAACTGCTGACGTCATTAGATTCCTATCTGCCAGCTGACTGCTTTCTATTTGTTCCCTGTGTTCTTTGCTTCTTTCTGAGTTCTCTGCCTCCTTCTGAGTTAATATCTTTTATGATTCCGTTTTATCTATTACATAGACTTAGCTTGCATGTCCTCAATTAATAAGACTAACTTCAAAGAACATGACACCACTTCACAGTAAAATAACGACCGCGTAAGAACAAATTTCCAATTCCTCCTTCCCACCCTTTCTGATATTGCTGTGATTATCCCTAAGGCTAGGAATAAAAACTTTTCAAACTAGGAGAGAACAATACCTGTTCCTGATGGCTTGGAAAACCTCACAGTTCACAAGGTCCTGGGTACAACACGCAGAAGGACCCTGCTTAAGTAATGGAAAACAATTAGATTTAGACCAAATGCTTCCACCTCTAGAATCTCAGTATCAAGTCCCCAAAGGATCAAATTTTTTCCAGATACCTTAATTACACCAAAGAATAAAGATCGAGGACATTCATAGTGATACAAAAATACGCAGCGCCCTTGGGCGGATGGCTGGGTGTGGGGCTAGGGCAGGAAACGCATCCACACCAAAGCAAAGACACCTGCCCCGGTGGGTGTGTCGAAGACACAGAGGAACCAGACGAAAACCTGCAAAGGCCAAACCAGAACAAGGCAGGAGAACTGGCAGGAGTCCGGGGTGGCAGACCAAGGGGCGTCAGAGGGGTGGTCGAAGGCAGGGGCGAGGCCACATGGCCGCGGCGAGAGCCTCGGTCGTGACACCAGTGTCACAGGCGTGCAGTCCTTAGCACAGACGGAGCACCTGTGTGCCTTCCCGCAGTCTGTAAATTTACAGGCCACCTCCACCAGCGGCAGTTCACTAAATACGCAGCTCACCCGGCAGTCATAAGGGAGGCGGTCGCAGGCTCTTTTATTCCAGTATTAATTTCTATTATCTAAACACTCGAGCCACACACGCCTCACACATGATGTGTAAGTAGCTGCAGGGTTTACAGGACACTCTGCCAAGAGCACTGGCCCAGAGAGGAGTGCGCATAAGGAGATGCCCAGATAAGGATGTTAGGAACCAGCTCCACAGAGATGTCACAGCAGAGGATCCAGAGGGAGGGACGGCAGCTTCGGTTTCAGAGTGTCACCTGGAGGTGTCCTCTCAGAGCAGGCAGTAAGTGGTCATCACAGGCAGGAGAAATTGTGCTTTGCTGTTGCCTGCTGAGGACAGGAGATCTGAGTTTGTTGCTTGGGGATTTTCCCGGACAAGGCCCATGATCAGTGACAGGTGACAGGATCAATGCACTGCCGTGTTCAGCCTTGGGGGGCTTCTCCTTGTAGAGGTCTCAAGTGAGGGTGGTGGGGTTGATAGGTTCCTGTGTTCCTGATGTGATTCGGGATGTCCACGTGTTCAGGCGCTCTTTGATTGCGTTTGATAAGTTGGCAGGCATACGTTTATCATCGATATCTGCCTTACAGAGGTGCCAGGCAGGTTTATACAAACAACGTATGAAGGTATGAAGTCATCCTACCCTGGCACTTGCTCTCAAAATGAAGTAGCCTATGGCAAACTATTGCTTTATGAGCTGGAGTAGCTCAGGTTTAGGCCCAGTCTGAAAGCTGCTGTTCTGCACATTGAAGGGTAATTTACAGCAGGGGATGGCGGGCTATCTACAACCAGGTACACCCTGGAGCCACCGCGGGCTCCGAGCAGGGAGGTGATACGACCACCTGCCATCTGTCATCCTCCTGGTCACTGCTGGGTGGACATATAATTCTAGGCAGGCAAGAAACAGGGAGAGCCGTCAGGGCTACTGTGACCTTCCAAGAGACTTTCCAAAAAGGGAGCTCTTGGGGGAATGAGAGCGGATGTGATTGGGCCATTGCAAGAGAGCGAATGTTGGCCACAGGAGGAGGCTGCTCAATGTTCAGGGCTGACCAGCAGCATCCTGTTGCAGGAGAGAAGATTTCCTTTTTTTTTTAGGGCTGAGGATCGAACTTGGGGCCTTGCGTGTGCTAGGCAAGTGCTCTGCCACTGAGCTAAATCCCCAACCCCTGAAGATTTCCTTTTATTGCCCATATTGAGGCTGATTCTTGACTTGGAGTTAAGGAGCCAGCAAGACCTCTCCCACCATGTGCTTCCCCTCCCTGGGACACATTGGAGGTCCTTAGTATCCACAGCCAAACACAGGACCCACCTTTACTTTAGCTCACACTGTAAGCAGGGGACTGAGTCCCAGAGGAAGCACCTCACATGCCTGAGAACCAAGACACTACACTGTCTCCACCTTGGCCAGATTTCTCATCCACTTCGGTGAAGCATTTTCATCTCTCGGGGACTCTGTTAATGGCCCCTAAAAGGTTATTAAGAGGATTAAAAGATTACTCAGGAAAAGCTCTTCCACCCGCAGTAACAGAATCAGCTTTCAATATTTATATGATGAGTGTGTCTGGTGTTCTCAGTATGCAAATCCCCTGAGACTGTGATTTGCCAGAGATCCACGTGAACAGGGCACCAGCCTCACGCCACTCAGGTGAGTCAGGGGAGCCACACCCTGGCCTCCAAGGCAGTCTGGAAAAGATGCTCTCCTCCCTGAAGAGGCATCCGGCTTCAGCCTCCTTTTCTCAATCCTGCTTCCTGGTGTTTGCTCTGCTCTGGTTTCTGTAGACCTGTCTCGCCTGCGTTGCTTCCCTGACACCCATCCAAAGCCTCACAGGACCTCTGTGCCCATCTCCTCTGCAAAGTGAGACACCCAGGACCAAGAGGTGAGATTCCCTCCTTGCTCAGTAAAAAGCCTAGGGTCTGGCCCAGCCTCCTGGATCCCTTAGATGCAGCTGGAAATGTGACTTTTAGTCCAGCAGCTCCTGCTGTTCAGTAGCCGGGTGCAGGGAACCTTCTTCACCACTCTGTGGTACCCTTGAGGTGCCCGTGGGCTTCCTGACCCAAGGTGCAGGGTGCCAGGGGAGCTGGTGCTGTGTCTCCAAGCACCTTTGCTGATTTGCTTGACCCCGGGGTAGGGATAACTGTGGAGTCGGTCTGGAGGCAGGGAAGGCTGAGAACACTGGTTCTCACTTTGAGAAGTATGTTATCCTCAGGGATCCTGTCCTTTGCCTTAACTAGAAACAGGAATCTCCCAAGAGTCGAAGCGTCTGATGCGGCCCTGGATGGCCACATGCAGGGTCCTTGGAGATACCTCTTTGGAAGAAGAGTGGAGGATGATGGGGGTCAGAGTGACTTTTCAGCTGTCCGTCACTCGGGAGGGGTCAGCTTAAACTCGGCAGAGGTGCTATTCACCTGCAGTGGGGAGGGCTAGGCTGGAGCCAGACACCTACTCCCTGCCCTCCTCTCAACCCAGGGAGACTTGCTGCACAGAAAGTGCATGGGGCGATGCTCTGGACCCTCCCAACACTCCCAGGAGTGGTGACACTTGGCCCCCAGGTGTCAGAGTCTGCAGAAGCAGGGTTGCCCCAGCCACCACGAGGACAGGAGCATTCATTCAGGGTTTGCTGGCTTTGGAATACATTTCTCCCAACCCTACTTTCAAATACATATGTGAAACTCTATTTCTAAAGAACTTTCACGGTGAAATTCCAGATGCCGACGAGAGAAGCAGGCGACACGATTCCCTCCTCTGCTGGGCTGCCGACAGTCTCCTGTCCACCAACCACTCCACCATCCAATGTACCCGGCCCCCACACAGACAGCTCCCAAGTCACCCCAGAAAGTAAGTGGGGAATCAGGAACCATCACCGGAGACAGCAGGGGGTGAGGGCTCCAGGGCATTTGCTCCAGCTAAAGCACTTAGAACTCTGCATTAGAGAATCCCAGGGTATTTGGCTCTTTCCTGGTTGTCTGTGTTTAGAATTGCTTGTGTTTAGAATTGCTTGTTTACTTTAACTAAGAGGGTAGAGGGGGAAAATATGCTGATGACCAATTCAATAGTTTTGGTTTTTGTAATTACTCAGAAACTTTATCAATCAGAAAAAAAGATAAATTCTAGAAAAACGGCAAATCTAGAAAATCACGTGGACCCATGAAAGTGTTGAGATCCTTTCTGATGCTTTGATCCACAAAGCCCCTGTCTATTTCCCCTTTCTCTTTCCTCAAGAATTCAGAAGCCATTGTCATCAGGGCTCAGCTCGAATCCGAGCACTGTGATAGCCACACCTGTGTTTTGTGCGTTTGTCTTCCCACAGTACAGGAAATTCCCAGATACTATAGCATTCGTGATCCCCAACAGATGGTGTGGGTACTGAGTGGAAACGTTTTAATAACGGCTCCTTCTAGAAACAACGTCGAGCCCGGTGAGTGACATTTGAACCCGGAGGTGGTCCTGAAGAGACACCAGCTCCACTGGGGGTGGGGTGGGCCTACGTGAGTGGCTTGAGCCAGAAACATAGGAGGCTCCTTGATTCCCACTCTTCTCGATCTCCTCCATCCACCAGCAGAGACACACGCAGCGTGCCTTATTTCTAAGTAAAATCATCTCTTGTGTGGGCTACCACCATCGCTCCCCACAACCCTCCTTCCCACTTCATTCACGTAGCAACCCATTCTCCACGGAGCATCAGGAGCGACCTTCTTTTTTTTTTTATTAAGAAATTTGTTGAACAATCAAACATGTTTCTAATGAAACAATATAATATATATATATATATATATACATATATATATTCTGAAAATCAGATTTATCCCCTAAAGCCCCCCTCAATTATCCACCCTTATCCCTCTCCCCCTTCCCAATACATCTCTATGAATGCCTTAGGATGTGTGTTATTACACCTTTTCAGGATTTATAACATGAGAATTGACCTCCTTTCTCAATGGCTGGGGTCTAGCTTCACAGATGAGTGAAGACATTCGACCCTTGGTTCTCTGGGTTATGCTGACTTCACTCAGCATGATTTCTTCCATAGCCATCCATTTACCTTCTAAGGCTCCTTGTTTTTAAGGAGCGACCTTCTTAACATGCAATTGAGCAGATCCTGCCCCTGTGTTTGTGTTGAGGCGGGGGTACAGGGGAAGGCAGGAGCACCCGTTGGCTTGGAGAGCCTTGAACTTGCAAACTCTTTTCCACATGAGGGACTTGAAACCTTCCTTTCCCTGTGATCCCTTCCTTTCAAACCCCCTCCACTGCCAAATGCCTTCTCCTCATTTAGTAGCCTTCCCTTAGCTTTAAGGTCCTGATTTGAATCCCTCCTTGGCAGAGAGTTTTTTCTTGGTTACCGTGTCTAAATCTGGTCTTTCTCTTCCTGTGCTGGCTTTCGTCACTTCCTCCAAAGCAGGTATTGCAATTAAACATTATTCTGGTCATTTCTCAGTTTACCTCTTTTCATCTCATTTTCTCACTAGATTATAAGTTTCACGAGAGCAATGATAATGTCTCTCTTACCCTAACCTAAATCTCCAATGCCCAAGTAGAGCTTTGTCCAGAGTGGGCAATTAATAAATACTCATCAAGTGGATTCATTTCCTGTCCCCTGCCCAAGAGGGGTGTGTGCCATGCTCAGACTCCTGAGAGTCTCCTGATAAATTAGTAGAGAATTCAATTCATCTGGGAGTGACAGGCATTCACATCACTGGGACTTGAATATGACTCTTCCCTATGTAAAAGAAGCAGAAGCAGGCAGGCCAAAGATGAGGTCCTAAATATGGCCAGGATTCCAGCTTTCTGCTTCTCCAGCCTCAAGGTGACCTCGGCCATCTGAAGTGTTTGCAGTGGGCAATAAGTTGACACAGTGTTAGACAGGAGCCAAGCCGTCTCCTTTTAAGGAGTATTCTTAGAAATCCCACACAACACTTCCACTTGTATCTCACAGGGCACAACTTAAATTTGTGGCCACATTTATTTGTAAGGGTGGTAGGATATTTCATTTTTAATTTTGGGAAGCATGGTGCCCTGGTGATGATTGGGGTTATGATATTAAGAGGAGAAAAAGGAAATGGGTTTCAGAAAAGCAACCAAGGGCTCTGCAGCTGGGGAAGTCCTGGATGCTTGGTATCCTCCGGCTGGAAGCAATAACTGCCTGTAAGGCCAGAGGACCGGACTTCCTTCTGCTGGGAGCCTGACCCTTCTCTGTGCCTCCTGTGTTTCCAGTCACTCTTACCCTAATAGCATGTAGAGACGCAAAGTTATATCATGAAGAAAACAGCAACCTGGTTTACCTGGGAATCAAGGGCAAAAACCTCTGCCTCTTCTGTGCGGAAGACCGTGGCCAGCCCACCTTGCAGCTTCAGGTGAGTAGAGCAGCTGATGAGAGCAGCACGTGGAAGGGGCTTTTATCTCAGCTTGTGACAGAGTGCAAAGCTGCTCTTGCAACCCTCGATTAGTCCATGGAAGGAAGGAAATCCTACCTGGCTGGTTCCCAAGTCAGCAAATGTGGCCAGTGGAGTGGGTACGACACTCATGACAGTGCAGAGCATGGATCCTCTGAAAGCAGAGAGTCCACACACAGGAATGTTCCTGAAGAGCCAGGAACATTGGCTTCTCCATTCTCAGTCCCCATTAACTGCCTGCTAGAAGGCCTCCAAGGCTCTGGGATGCTCCCATTGAAGCAGAGACTACCACTGTGGACAAGTGGAGAGAGATTGTTGATGTGATTTTGCAGGGTGTATGTCTATATCCATGTACCAAAAGGAAGACTGGCAGCTAGGAAGCTAATCCTTTGCTAATGACAGGAAGTGACATGTGGAAACCCACCTGGAGGCTGGGACTCCAAGGAGGCTGCCAGGGACCTGCAGATAAATGTATACCAGGGGCCTCTCCCAAGAAAGAGACCCAGCCTCCCTGTGTTCCAGAGAAGACAAAAGAGCCACAAAGAATCTCTGTCATGGACCTCTGGTGGAGCCAGGCTACTGGAAACTACTAGGTCCAGGTTTTGACAGTCTGAGGTCTTCCCCACCACTCTGGTACTGGGAATTGAAACCAGGGGCACTTACCACTGAACCATATCCACAGTCCTTTTTATTTTTTATTTTGAGACAGAGTCTCACTAAGTTGTTTATGGTCTCTCTAAGTTGCTGAGGCTGGCCTCATACCTGCAATCCTCCTCCCTCAGTTTCCCAGGTTGCTGGGATTACAGGCCACCATTCCCTGGTATCTTCTTTTCCTCTACCTGTGTCCTTCCCTAGGTGGACAGCAGTTGCTCCCTTGCTGTGCACGTGGGGCTGGGTTAGCTCAAGACCCCCTCCCAGTCCTCCTCAGTGACCAACCTTTCTTGCCCCCAGGAGGTCAATATTATGGACCTGTACTTGGAGGACAAAGCGCAGAAGCCATTTCTCTTCTTCCACAGCATGGAGGGCTCCACCTCTGCCTTCCAGTCCTTCCACTACCCTGGCTGGTTCATAGCCACGTGTCCCATGCCAAGAGAGCCTATAATTCTCACCCGGGAGCGGAGTCTCATTAACACCAACTTTTATTTAGATCCTGAGAATTAAAACCAGCCTGGGCTGTGGGTGACAGATTTTAGGACAGAGGATCAAGTTGCCAGAGAATCTTCTGCTTGAAAATGCAGTATCGTCTAGTGAGGACCGTGTCCCCCATGAGTCATCCTCCATTCAGCCTGTCCACAGCCCACTCATTCTGCTGGCCCTCAACCACCTCCTCTACCAGCTGTCCACTGCCCCTCACTTGCACACCATCCCAGCAGGAAACCTAAGAGTCACTTTTCGTCCTTTCTTGACCTCGTCCCCCAACCTGCTCAGCTGCCACATCCAGTTAAGTCAACTCCCACAACGCTTCTTATGTGCCACCCTCGGTCCTGTTCCTTCTGCCAATCCATGGCCCATCAATAAACCCCACCAGGAAATCCCATCAATAAAGAATGTCCTGTATGGATTTAATGCGTGATTATTTAATACAAACATAATTCATATCCCCAAAGGCAAATTTAAAGAATGAGATGAACATAAAATAAAAATTTTATATGTCCTGATAACCATAATGGATTCATAATTGGCTAATAATTTCATGCACAGTATATAATTTGGGAATGATGAATTATTAGCTACAGTGAGTATAAATTAAACCATATTTCAAAGAATTCCTCGTACCAGTTAGAATGTCTTCCAGGCAGCTTCTCAGAGCAAATGTACTGATCTTGTTTTGCTTTATTAAGTGGCTAGAAATAGAAGCATCAGCTATAGTATTTTCTTATTATCTTCTGGAATTGAAGTGGCATATTCAATTCACAGTTTCTTTTGAGGGATAGTTTTTTCTTTTCTTATTTTCTACTGGTGCATTATAGTTGTACATAATGATGGGATTTGTGTCACATATTCATGGATGCACACAACACCGCAATACAATTTGGTCAATACCCCCCCACGCCCCCTACCTCCCTCTTCCCATTCCTCAGATCCCTTGCCTCTCTTTCTTTTTTTTATTTTTTTATTTTTATTTTTTTATTAGATGATATGGAGTTACAATTCAGGGGAAAACATTATCAAACATTCAAGAACAAATGTATATATACTTCATTATCTAAGGCTAATGCTGTGTCATGGATGCCCTGCTTGGGTTCCCCATGTTTCTGTTTCCCCCAGAAGAACCCCTGAGATAAATGGATATCTCGTGGAGGACAGAGATCTCCTTCTGAGATGATTCCCCTATATTTGCATCCTCCAGTCTCCTGGGTGATTTTACTAAGCCCTCCCCACCCTGTCCCCCAGCCTACACCTCCAAGTATCCTCGGGAGTCATCTCCTTGTTGTGATAAGAATCATACAATTTGAGGTTAATATTAGCTTTGCCGTCTAACATACTGCTTCCCGACGTATTCTAGCTTCCACAGATGAGAGAAACCATTCTGCCCTTGAGTCTCTGAGACTGGGATACTTCACTTTGCATAATTCTTTTCATCTCCATCCATTTGATCTCAAAAGCCATAATATCGTCTTCTCTAATTTGCCTCTCTTTCTTGGTCCTATATTTTTCCTAAAATATCGAAGTACAGTGACATCATTCTTATACCTATGAAGAACATTGTTATATACACAACTATAGTATACACAGTGACTATAGTACACACAGTGTACCTTGCTTTAACTCAGTTCCGACATTTCCCCTTCTCCTTCCTTCCCATCACCCCTTGTTATTTTTAGATATAATTGACAATAGAATTAAGCATTTACGTTTTTGTAAAGGCATGCAGTGCAGCTTGTTCAAATATCTTCTGCAGTATCCTGCAACTGGATCTCATAAATATTGACACGTTGCATGTTCTTACAGTTCACTTTTTACTATTTTTTCTTTTTTAAACTTTTATTAAGGAGGTGGGTCGTCAAGGAATTGTCCCTGAGGGATAGTTTTAAGCCAGTTGTTCGTTTTGCGACGCCTGTGTAGGTGTGTGGCCTGCAGCTTCACTAGCGGAGCACGCTTAGACTGCCATGCACTAGAGGATGCGGAACGTGGACATCAGTCAGCCTGGCAGAGTCTCTCCCCTCAGAACGAAGGCCAGGCCTGTTTTGCACATGTCAAGCAGAGGTATCAGGCCTTGTAGTGCATAGCCATTGATGAGTTCAAATTTCTCAGCCGGGCGAGATTATGTCCCCAACCCTGTCTTCCGGCATCACCTTGTAGCTTCTCTGCCCGTGGCTGTCTGGGAGATCTGGAGCCCCTCCTTGTGTCCTGTGAGCCTCCCTTTTGCTATGAGAAGGTGGAATCTGATGGCATTTCACCGCAGCCTGATTAAGCAGCACTCCCTGCTCCAAGGCTCCTGGGACACCTGGGGAGGTCACTTGCAGGAATCTGCTTGGCACTCACACATGAACAAACCTGGAAGTGGAAGGGAGTTGTTCCAGGGGCGTGGGAGCACGTGTCCATCCATCCCTTGCACAGTTCCGAGATGCATTCTGTGTTCCTCAGGACCTCAGCAGCAGTAAGCCAGAGTCACACAGCAGGGCTGAACTCAAGAAGTACCCCTCGGTTCCGTGCTTCAGCTCCCCAGAGCCTTGGATTCACTCTTCATCGTCCTGCGTGCAAACCCTTTCCCCGGGCTCCGCGCACCTGTCTGCGCCACCACCCAGAGCTGGACTTCTCCCTCTGCGCCTCTGCTCACGCTTGGCATACATCTGAAACCCTTCCGCCACTGCGCGTCTCACCTGCCTGGCTTCCCCAAAGCCTAAATCTACTTAAAGAATTTCGAGCCTCTCTTCATCTTCCCAACCAGAGGCACTTCCTTTTCTTTGAAACCACATTTTTGCCTTCTTACGGGATATTTCTTTTGTTAGACTTTGTGCTATCTTTGCCTCCTAAATAACAGTTTCTCAAATGCTATTGTTGAAATAAATTAATCCTCATTGCATGTAGTGGTGTCCACGGATAGGGAAGAGTGTCAGGATCTTGAATTGCAAGAGCAGGGGCAGCCCTCAGCTTCAAGAGGCATTGAGGGACCACGAAGCTCCTCATAGAGCTGGCACTGGGAAAGCACAGAGAGGGTCTCAGCAGCTTCCCTGTTTCCATCCCCACTCTTCCTCATTTGCCAACGTGACCCCAGGGGACTGTGAGGTTGCTAGGATATCCACTTGATGGGGGGTATGCTGCAGAAACAAAGCATAGCCCGGAGCATCCCGTGGGCAGCTCTCCAGTGTCCGATGCCTGCTCTCATCGGGCTCTAGCACAGCCTGAGGGCTTGCACTTGCCCGAGCCCTGCCTCAGGCGTGTTGGTGCGCATGCACACCTGCGCAGGGACACAGGAGCAGAAGCCCATGGGGTGCACTGCTGCAGTTTCTGTTTTCCTCTGACAATGTCAGGACTAAGCACAAGAGGACTCTAAAGGTGGCTTGAAAGACTCGTGGCAATGAAGTTGGCCACTCCGTAGGCAGAACCGCGAAGTAGGTGAGCTCCGTGAATAGTGAAATACACGGAAAGAATGGCAGGTTGTGTCAGAAACTAGTGCAATCCTGGGATGTGCTCATAAACATTTGCTTCCCAGGAACTCCCAGCACCCCAGACACAAGCAGGAGACAGGCACCCACGCCGCCCCGTGGCCTTCAGTAGAGGTGCATGGATGGCAGTGGTGGCAGGGAAAGGAGGGGAAACCGCACAGGTGTCTGCATATTTGCCTCCGTGGTTAAGGGGTTTGGTGTTATTTGCTTGAATCTAAGTTAAGAACCAAAGGAGGGGACCCAGGAAGTTGGATTTCTGTTCCGTCAGTATCGGAAAGCACTTCCCAAACTTTGTGATTCCCTAATCTTTGCAAGGAGGTAGGCAAATTCAATGTCTATTTGCAGCATGGAGAGAATTATTCCATCACATAAACACACACATGAGAAGCACAAGACAGTCAGATGGAGAAAGAACGCTCTAGCATGCTTGCATCGTTTCTCCTAGTCTCTGAACCAGGGATTCCCAGATCCCTTCCCTGCAGTCTGATATTCTCTCCTCCCTCCACTCTGAGAGATTCCCCCTGGATTTCATCCATTTAGCAACCTGCATGCAAGTCCAAGTCCATTTCAAAGACTCCTACAATCCTTCCTTTCTCATTTGCATCGGTGTTCCTATCTGCTCCTTCCTTCCCTCAAATCCAGTTCCTTTTATTCTTTGGAAGAGAAATTTTTAAAGAATCATCAAGCTTAGCCAGAAACAGTGGTGCACACCTATAATTCCAGTGGCTCAGGACACTGAGGTAGGAGGATCACAAGTTCAAAGCCAACCTCAGTAACTTAGCAAGGCCTTAAGCAACTTAGCAAGACCCTGTCTCAAAATAAAACATAAAAATAAAAAAGGGCTGGGGACGTGGCTCAGTGTTTAATCACTCCCTGGTTCTCCCCCCCTCAAAATATCTTCAAGTTTAAAACTTTGTCTCCCACTAAGTCAGGAAGTTTATTTTTATCTTGTCTATGATCCAATGTGAACATGGGACAAGAAAGCACTTGCACTACCAATGAGAAAGAAGGAAAGACAAACATGCCAGAGATAAACGGATCGATTGATCACCTCGTTACTGAGTCACCTGCAAGCAGAAGGTTCCTGATTATGAAAATAATACTGATCAGCTGACCCTAGGCCATGTGGGTGGGAGTGACTCTGCACACTAAACACTGTGCCCCATAGAGATGGCCAATTATTATCTGTCAATCAATATTTACAGCAACAAAATGTTGGGGAGCGCAGCCATGGACAGTGCAGAAAGGACCTTCCTCCAAGGCAGGACCTCCCAGGCCAAGCAGAAAGGAGCAGCTATGGTCTAGCCCCTTGCCCACAGCCACCATCCACTCATCTTACCAACGAATGTTCAAGTGCCAGAGACACAGCCAGGACCCCAGCCTTTGACACACGCAGAGTCCCTGCTTTGACCGTTTCTTCACTTGCCATTCTTTCTTTCCACTTTAAAAAAGGTTAATTATCAACATTTAGTAACAAGTTGGTATATTCACTTTGTAAAAACAAAATTTTTTAAATATCAAATAAATCCAAATTCCTTTCCATCAAATCCAGATTCCCCTTTCCCCACCCCAGTGGTAACCACTGTTAGGTGTTCCTGCTGTTCTCACACATTAAATATGGAAATGCACTTGTGTCTCTGTGCCTGTGTGTGTGTGCTTGCTCACATACCTTCCCCTAAGTGGTGTGATCCTATGCATGTTTTCCTCCAATGTGATTCTTACTCAGCAATGTGTTTCAACAGAGATCCGTAACAGCTTTATCTCATTCTTTTTTTAAATCTCTACTTGATTTTTTATTTTTATTAAGGAGTTGAGTTGTTGTACAGTCATAAACATGTATAATATGCTATGCATTTGATCCTAAACCATAGTTTCCCCCACATCACCCCACCCCAGTCTCTTGATTCTTCTTTTGTGGCTGCTACAATATATCCAATAAAATGGTTCCGGTTAGTTTCCACTTTTCTGGCTTGTTCCGCTTACACACAAGGTGGCAATGAACATTCTAGTGCATCCCTCCTCCTGCACGCAAGCGAGACTAGCAAGCACACTCTTTATTTTCAAGAGATACCATCTGTGCCCATTTATACTCTCAATAGTGTTTACTCCCCCGTGCTCAACACCTACTTTCAAATTAAGATTTTGCTGACCTGGTGCTTCAGGGGTGGCACCTCATTGTTATTCTGACTGGTTCACCCTGATTGCTAATGAGCCACCCCCTCCCACCCCTGCTGCATGGCACGGTCCAAGCACGGTCCAATCAGCCTCTGACTTCTGACTTCTCCACCCAACCCTTTCTTGGGAGCATCATAGTGACATCTCTATTGCCTAATCTAGGACGCCCCCATCGGCACTAGGCACAGCCTGCTTCTGTCCTCGCACCCTTACACTCACCTGCCAGTCATTGTGCAACAAGCGGCTTCTGGATTTTCCCCAAACTCCCTGGATTTCCCTTCTTGCTCCCATTTCCTGGTTCCTCCTTGGGTGACTCTAAAGGTCAAAGTTCCGTAGGAACCGAGTCTTCTCCTCCACTATTTCACCGGATCATGCTATTGATTCTCAGGATTTAAATTCTGACTGTAACTGGACAGGCTGATCTCCGGGCCAGAACTCTGTCTAAACCCCAGGTTTGCTTTGGCGGCTGCCAGTATGGACAGTCTCAGAGTTTCCAGGTTGAACGTGTCACACCTGGAAGTCTTAATTCTTCCCACTGCCTACTCTGCAGCCAGGCTTCTCCATCTCAGCTCCTCAAGACAGAAACCTGGGAGTCACCCTTCACACCTCCCGCCCCGATCATCTCATCCGCTCCATCAAACCACCATCTCCGTCATCACCCACCTGGATTAGCCCCTGCCAGCTGCACCCGTTAAATCCATTCTCCACCTCCAAAAGTGTGATTCAAACGAACCTTTCCTCTTTATAAGTTGATCAGCACTGCTGCTTGTTATAGTAATGGAAAGCAGACAAATGCAACTGGCCTCACTCAAAGTAGAGTCTGCCCCCTTGCTCCATAGCCTCGATGTCGCAGAAAACGGTGGAGCTCCTGTCTTCACACCGGCCCTTCAACTTTGTGAAGGCAGTGGTCGGCCCCCTCAATCTCCTCTTCCTCTCTGACATAAACCACCCAAGGGCAGACTCGTTCTCCAACCCTGATGTTTCCTTCCGTCCTGTGCCAGTCTTTCTTCTCCCTCGCTCTACCCAAGTGGGGCGTGTACGCACCTGTTGTCCCAGCATCATTACTGAGACCACCCTCCCACTCTCAAAAGTGCCACATAATGTGGTGAATTATGTGCTCCTGCTACTTACAGAAAATGGGATTGCGTGGCCCAACCGCTAGCCACCTGCTTCCCACTGGGAGCCAGCTGAATTGAAGAAGGCGTCTGTTCCGCCCTCGCCCTTCCTGCTTTCCATGGTCGGAGGATCATCCTCGCATGAGGCGGCCAGGAGCACAGGTGAGCCACTGTGCCTGGGTGTGACCATCACTCTTGTGTTGTTAATCTGTGTTCCTTGGTTTGTAGAAAGATCCACACTGTCCAACATCGGCTTGGTAGGTAATGAATTAATGAATGAACAAAACTCACCCTTTGTCTTAACTCTCTTTTGGTGCCTAACTCAAGAGGGCAAGAGGGATGTGGTTCACCCCACTTCTCCTCCAACGCTGGCATCAGCATGGCAGACTCCAACTCCTGACTCACTGCCAACACCACTGGTATGGAGGGAAGCTTCCCACTCCAGACAGGCCTGATATTTGGGTTCAGCTTGAACTAGCAGCTAAACGCAAGATGCAGAGCGGCACCGCTGAAGGCAAATGGCACGTCACCTGCGGCAGCAGCCTGATTCATCCACTCATTTAAAAGGTCGTGATGGGGCTAGAGCGGTGGCTCAGTGGTTACAGCACTTGCCTTGCAAACACGAAGACCAGGGTTCGAACCCCAGCACCACATACGCAACTAAGTGTCAGAGCAACAAAAGCCACATGTAAAACTAAATAAACCTGATTCTCTCTTTCTCTTTTTCTTTCTCACTGTCTCTCTCTCTTTCAAAAAACAAAATGTCATGATGTGTACTTGGGTCTGCCATTGGGGTCCAACCGTGAAGGGCTCATGCCTGACTGTCCCATTGCTCTGGCCCCATTAGCCTAAAGCCACCAGGGACCCAGCAACGTCAAGTTCACTGACTTACTGCTAAAAGGGAGACTGTCCACCAGGAGATGTGGGCCACACCACTCGGGAAGGCAGAGCTAGGGTAGGATTAGAGGGAACGGTGGTGGTGAGGGGTGAGATTTAGGTGAGGCAATGTCTTGATGAGCCCCAAGATGCGTTCTGGGTGAACAGGGGCCTAGGTCAGGATGGGAGTGGGAACAGGGTCCAGGTCTGTGTCCTCAGAAGTACAAGGTAAATGGAATGTCACGTCCAGTAACCCTTTATCCGAAGCGTTGCACCCAGACTGGATACCTAGGCTGCTTCTTGGTGAGAAAGAGATTCGTACCATTTTCGCAAAATTGAGGTGTTTCATTCTTCCTGCCAAATTCAGACAGTTGGATTTCTGATTATCCAGTTTTTTTATTATTTTATTTTTTAAGACAGGGTGGGGGTGGATAGAGAGAGAATCAATTTTATTTAGTTTTTCATGTGGCTTTCAGTGCTCCAACACTTCATGTTGAACATGGTACTGGGGTTTGAACACACATCTTCATGCATACCAGGCAAGTGCCATAGCCCCTGAGCCACCACACCAGCCCCTGTCCACAGTTTTAAAGCACAAAACCAAGTGAGGAAGTAGCAGTCATTCCAAGAGGGAGGTGTGACGACGCCTTTCAGCTGGTGTGTTCCTGGGAGAAGCTACATGGCTTCCTGCTTCTTGGCAGCTGGTCTCACCCGTGCAGGGTTTATGAATGCCCTTCCGGTTCTCACTTTCTAAACCCAGTGTCTTCAGTTCTTCCTCCACCCTAGCCCTGCTGGGAGGTGCATGGAGGCTGGCTCATTTTGGCTTTCCCCCCAAACATCTTCCCTTCATGTTGTGCAGCAGATGTTCAGATATCAAAACATGCGTTTCCTTATATTCAATGGAGAAAATGAAACTGCATTCCCAGTCCACTAGAAATCCCAGCAAATACCCAAATATCAGCAGGCACCCTAAATGTATACATCACACAACAAACAGTATTTTTGTATTAGAATGCAAGCCAAGCAACACTAATGAACTCTTAAGAGGTATATTTGTGTGTGGAATACAACAAGACAGTGGAGTGTATCAGATTCAAGCATCAGGAAACATACTAAGTCGTCAGCGTTTGTTCTCATGCAAAGCCTCTTCCATGCCAACCAGGGCACCGGTGGCATAGCACTTACCAGTGGGCTCTCCACCTTGTCCCCAGACAGGACTCCACAGTAAGCTGTGAGCTGTTGGCCTCCTGCCCACAAGTTCCAACAGCACTGCTTTTGTTGACCTCACAAGAGGCGTCTGCAAGGCTTGTCAGCAATAATCAGAATCGTATTCTTTAAAGAATGGCTTTTTGATGCTTTATTGAATGAAACATCAAAAGGGGAACATCTGTCCAGACATGTGTAAGCTGTGATCACCAGGCCATGACTGTCACCTGGCCCACGGTACTGTAAAATGCCATCCACTTTATTTGTTTTATTAGATGAATATGGAGTTACAATTGAGGGGGAAATGTTATCAAACATTGAAGAACAAATGTATATATACTTAGTTATCTAGGGCTAATGCCATATCATGGATGCCCAGTTTGGGTTCCCCATGTTGCTGTATCCCCTGGAAGACCCCCTGAGTTAAATGTATATCTCATGGAGGTCAGAGATCTCCTTCTGAGATGATTCCCCCACATTCCCACCCTCCAGTCTCCTAGATATTCTTCCTAAGCCCTCCCCCACCCTGTCCCTCACCCTACGCCACCAGGTATCCTAGGCAATCATCTCCCTGTTGCGTTAAGAATCACACAATTTGAGGTTATTATTAGCTTAGCCATCTAACATACTGCTTCCCTATATATTCTAGCTTCCACAGATGAGAGAGAACATTCGGCCCTTGAGTCTCTGAGATGGGGATACTTCACTTAGCATAATTCTTTCCATCTCCATCCATTTGGCTGCAAAAGCCATAATATCGCCTTCTCTAATGGCCGAGTAGTATTCCATTGTATATATATATACCAATGTTTTTGAATCCACTCGTCAAGTGAGGGGCATCTGGGTTGGTTCTATAGTATAGCTATAGTAAATTGAGCTGCTATAAACATTGGTGAAGCCACATCACTATAATATGCTGATTCTAAGTCTTTTGGGGAAATACCCAGGTGTGGGATAGCTGGGTCATAAGGTGGTTCCTTCCCTAATTAGGGAAGCCATCCACTTTAGAGACAGGCTTCAAGACTTCAGAGATGTTAAGATGAGAAAAAACAAAAGTGAACTTTAAATGGTGAAATGAAGGTATGCATGTCCAGCCGCGGACTTGGCGGACGCACCGGTAATGGTTCAAAGATCAGCAAAGGAAGGCCAGGCAGATGTGAACCACAAGCTACCAGAAAACTTAGAACCAAAGTGACCGAAGCAAACGGTGGAAAGTAGTGAGATCATTTGGCTAAAAGGAGAGTCCTGAGTTGGATGTAGTTGAATACGTCTGTGATTCCAGCAGCTTGGGAGGCTGAGGCA
>PVKS010036605.1:0-19233 GCA_004027875.1 Aplodontia rufa
CAGCGGTAGAAGATGCAGGCAGTAAGAGCCTCGGTTGCAGAAACAGGGAATCTGGTATGGCAATAGAAACAAGGACTCTGAATGTGAATAGCCTTGACTCTAAATGTAATGCCTTAAGGGCCTTGACTTTGAGAGGGAAGGCGGGAAGCGCCTGGAGGCCTTTAGCCTCGGTTAAGGGAGAAATAAAGCGTTTGGAGAACTTAAGACCAGTGGGTCTATTTTAACCTCAGTTCACTGCCTGAATGAGAGCATTGTCCGGTTCCTGCCGGCCGGGACCGGGCAAGTAATGGAGATATTAATGTACGAAAGCAATTATTTATCATAACTGCAGTTCTTAAGTAAAACTGATAGGAAAATTACCTATAGATATTTTAGAAATAATTTCAAGATATGTTCACAACATCTTCCCTTTCACCTAATGAATTGCTTAGAAAAGGAAAACTGTTTAGATAAAACACACACAGAAATTTCAGTTTTGGTAACAAGCTAACAAAAATATTTCATTTTGCTGAAATGGCTTTTAAAAAGCAAACTTTTTTATTGCTTGGTACTTAATTAAAATGCTATTTTTGTTTTGGTTGTGGTTTTTAAAAGAAACAATAAATCAATAGTATGTAATGATTCTGTTTCTATGATCTATGGATAGATTGCAAACAAAATAAGTTTTAAGTGTTTTTAAATTTGGAGCATCTTCAAAATATATATGGCTATGAATTAATTTAATGCAAGTAACTGTGTTATTTCCAAAATCATCATTTAAAAAAATGTAGCAAAACATAGATCCTGGATAAATTTTACTTTCATTTATAAATGATTTATCATTATTTCATCTCAAAATTTTCTATTTCTAGCAATAAAATATTACCTAAAAAACTGAAAAATACTGTGTTTTTGCATATTCTAATTTCCTAATATTTGTCAGGTCTAAGAAATATTGCACAAACACTTTAGTTTTGCTTTAAGCAATTTGTCATTGCAAAAGCCATTTTTCTTTGATTATTGGAAGGTGTTTTCCATTAGTGTAATGACTAAGCTTTTCAAAAATTCATTGGAAGGAGAAAAATTAACATGTTGCAGATAATAGACCTATTCTTCAAAATGCCAAAGGAAGTTTTGCAATCTGATGAACATTTTATTAAAAAAGTAGAGTGGAATCAATTCTGAATTCCAGTTTTCACATTTGTTCTTAAAATCTCAGGAGAAGTACTTATTCTAGATAACCCTAACTTGCCTTCCCTTTTTACACTGTTTTAACTTTGCACATAGAAGCAAATAATTTTGAATTTTCTTTAACATTGTTTTTTAAAATTTAATTTTGTTCAGTAGTTGAGACCCATGAGCCGCTCTGCAGCTGACCCCAGCAGGAGTCTGCACATGGATTGAGGCCTCAGCTCTTGGGCCTGCAGATGCACAGGCACACCCTGCATAGCAATCCTAAAAAAGCTGAACCCAGCAGCCTCTGTAGTGGAATCAGGCCTCAGGACCAGGGCCTGCTGTCGGAGTAAACCGTGAGTCCCAAAACACCCAGCCACCCTGCAAACAGCCAACCAGATACAGCCCATTACTGTAAGGTCCAGATATATTGGGCCCATACCCACTGTCAAAGATCCCAGGTTGCTGTGTGGAGGGACCCCATTCAGTGTGAACATGAGACATCAGGAACCACCAAAGCACCCCAGCAGCTGTGCATATAAAAAGCCAGCAGGCTGCAATGTATCCCAAACAGAATTTGAATCAATGTTCTGGGATTTAGATACATAAGGTACACCCAAACAAGTTACAGGCTGAAGCAGCTTTCTGGAAGAAAGTGGTCATCAGAGGGGTAATATCTGACCCAACCTTTGGACCTGCAAAGAAATACCTTTGGACCTGCCCACATTCACCACAAAGAAACTGTATTCAAAGATCCAGAAGAAGATTATCAAAATGAAGAATCAAAATTGAAAAGTTTTACCTCAAGCCCACAGTTCCCCAACCAAGGAACAGAGAGACAGGGAGTGTGATGAAAACCTAGAAAAAATTATTGATTATATGATTACTAAAAGGAACAATGAATTAAAAGAAGAATTAATGAAAGGACTAAGTAAGAAAACTCAAGAGATAAAAAAAACTATTATCAAATAAATAGACATACTGAAAAAGGAAATAAAGGAGCTAAAATCTTCTGTCCATCATATTAGAATTACAATGAAATAATTTAATAATAGACTAACCTCCATAGAAAACAGAACCTCAGCACTGAAAGAAATAACATCCAACAATGAAGATAGCCTGAGTAAGCTTGAGTGCATGGATGGTAAAAGAGAGAAAAAGTCACAAAACATGAACACAATTTTCAAAATGACTGAGATTAAATCAGAAAAAACATTCTGAGTAATTGGGATACAGGAAGAAATGGAAACACAATTGAAGGATTTAAAGAACATTCTCATTGAAATAGTTAAAGAAAATTTCTCCCATATCAAAATTGAGAAGTTCCATGAGACACATCATAATCAAAATGTATAACAGGGATATCAAAGAAAGAATGTTAAAAGCAGCAAGAGAGAAACACAAAATCACATTCAGAGGCAAACCAATAACGATCACATCTGACTTTTCAGATCATACTCTAGAAACAAGATCATGGAAGGAGATCTTTCAATCTTTTAATGACCACAACATGGAGCAAGAATATGACATATAGCAAAGCTCAGCTTCAAATTTAATGGTGAAATAAAAACATTTCATGATAAGATTAAACTTGCAGCTTCATGAACAGAAAACCATAATTAGAAAAAGATCCACAAAGATAAACTCCAGATAGAAGAACAAGCAAACATTCCTCAAAACTCATAAACACAGGAAATTCAATAAAAGCACATGCCATCAAAAGTCATGTAAATAAGTACAGAACTCACTAGTAAATCATGATGATTAAGAATCAAAACCACATAACTATCTTAACACCAAACATAAATAGTCTCAACACACCAATGAAAAGACACAAAATAGCAGATTGGATCAAAATCCAACAATATACTGCTTATATCAGACCCACCTTACAGCCAATGACAGATTGAAAGTGAAAGGATGGAAAAAATCTTACCAGGTATATAGCCCAAGAAAGCAAGCTGGAGTTGCAATTCTTATATCCAACAAAGATTTCAAATGTAAATCAGAAGAGAAAAAGAAGGCCACTACAGCCTAGTAAAAGGAACAATAGAACAGGAAGACATAACCACAGTAAATATATATTCTCCAAACAAAAATGCTTCAAATATGTGGAAAAATTACTCCATGACATAAAACCACTTGGAGACCTCAGCACAATAATATTGGGAGACTTTAAAACTCCTGTATTACCAACTGACAAATCATCAAAGCAAAAAGTAAATAAAAAAAAAAAAAGATCACCAGTCTAAATAACTCCATAAATCAAATGGACTTAACAGACACTTATAGAATATTCCAACCCAAATTGGCTGAGTATACCTTTTTCTTAGCAGCACATGGATCCTTCTCCAAAATAGACCATATTCTAGTTCACAAAGGAAATCTTAGTAAATATAAAAAACAGATAACATTCCATTTATCCTATCAGAACATGAGGACATGAACCTAGCAATTAACATCAAAAATCATATCACAAACCACATGTATACATGGAGATTTGGCAACAGCCTATTGAATGAAGAATGGAACCAAGAAGACATGAGTGCAGAAATCAGAAATTCTTGGAAGTAAATGAGAATGGGAAAAAAAAAAAAAACATATTGAAACCTTTGGGACAGTCTGAAAACATTATTAAGGGGAAAATGTATAGCACTGAGTGCCTATATTAAAATCCAGGAAAGATCTCAAATAGATAAGCTTGTGTTCCACCTCAAGTCCCTACAAAAGGAAGAACAATCTATGCCCAAAGCCAGCAGAAGACATGAAATAATTAAGATTAGAGTTGAAATCAATGAAATTGAGAATAAAAACAACAACAAAAAAAAATAAAAAAGAGTTGACAAAACAAAGAGATGATTCTTTGAAAAAATAAATAAAATTATAGACCCCTAGCTAATCTCACTAAAAGAAGGAGAGAATCAAGGCAACTCAACAAAATTTCCAATGAAAAGGGAGTGATCACCACTGACCCTATGGAAATCAAATGGATTATCAGAACATATTATGAAAAATTTACTCCTCTAAATTAGATAACCTGGAAGACAGGGACAAATTATTATACACATATACTGTCCCCAAATTGATGCAGGATGATATTGAAATATTAAAAGACCAATATCAGGCACCGAAATCCATATAATAATTAAAAGCTTTACAAAGAAGAAAAGCCCAGGACCAGATGGATTCCCTGCTGAGTTTTACCACACCTACTGGGAAGAACTTAACACCACTCCTTATTAAGCTATTGCAAGGAATTGAAAAGGAGGGAACTCTCCCAAACACTTTATATGAGGCAACTATAACTCTAAGAGCAAAGCTCAACAAAGATACATCAAAAAATATTACAGATAACTATCCTGATGAACATTAATGTAACAATCCTTAATAAAGTTATAGCAAACTGCATTCAAAAATACATCAAGATAATTTATCATGATTAAGTGAGCTTTATTCCAGGTACGCAAGGCTGGCTTAACATAAGTAAATCAATAAATGTGATTCATCACTTAAACAGGATTAAGGATAAAAATCACATGATCATCTCGATTGATGCACAAAAGGCTTTTGATAAAATCCAGCACCCATTTATGCTCAAAACTCTGGAGAAGATAGGGATCAGATGAACTTCACTTTGTAAAGGCCATATATGACAAACCCTCAGCTAGTATAATACTAAACAGAGAAAAGCTGAGAGTATTTCCACTAAACTTAGGAATAAGACAAAGCTGCCTGCTCTCATCACTTTTATTCAATATAGTCCTCAGAACCCTAGCTGGAGCCACTAAGAAAGAAAAGGAAATTAAAGAGAGAAGAACAGGAACAGAAGAAGTTAAACTATCCCTTTTGGCTAATGATATGATCCTATACCTCGAAGATCCAAAAATCTTCACAAGAAAACTGCTTGAGCTTATAAACAAATTTAGCAAAGTAGCAGGCTACAAGATCAACACCCATAAATCAATAGCTGACCTATATGCCAACAATAATAGGGCAAAAGTGGAAACTGATCCCATTCACAATATCCTCAAAAAGAATAAATTATTGGGAATTAATCTAACAAGGGACATAAAAGACCCTTCAAATATTGAAGACAAAAATTAAAGAAGATTTGAGGTGATGGGAAGATATTCCACGATCTTGGGGAGGCAGAATTAATATAATTAAAATGGACATTCTTCCAAAAGCGCTATACAGATTCAATGTAATCCCCATGAAAATACCAATGGCATTATTTACAGGAATAGAAAAATAAATTCTCAAATTCATTTGGAACAACAAGAAACCTGGAATAGCCAAACATTACTAAGCAAGAAAGGC
Source organism: Aplodontia rufa (assembly GCA_004027875.1). Classification (NCBI taxonomy): domain Eukaryota; kingdom Metazoa; phylum Chordata; class Mammalia; order Rodentia; family Aplodontiidae; genus Aplodontia; species Aplodontia rufa. The sequence continues at coordinate 5,473 of PVKS010036605.1, forward strand.
AAAAACGTGGATTCTCAATCCCAGATCTAAAACTATACTATAGGGTTGTAGTAACAAAAACAGCATAGTATGAAAATAGCAATGAAGGCCAATGGTATAGAATAAAAGACTCTGAGACAAAACTGAAAATCTTTAAACATCTGCTCTTTGACAAAGGGAGTCAAAATGTTACATGGAAGAATGACAGCCTATTCACCAAATGGTGCTGGACAAACTGGACAGCCACTTACAGAAAGTTGAAATTGCATACTTATCTCTCACTTTGCCTAAAAATCACATCGAAATGGATCCAGGAACTTGGAATTAAACCAGCTACTATACAACTACTAGAAGAAAAATTAGGACCAACACTCAAACATTTGGGATTAGGCAAAGATTTTCTCAATAAGACTACTAACGCAAGGGGGTTGGGGATTTAGCTCAGTGGTAGAGTGCTTGGCAAGGCCCTGAATTTGGTCCTTAGCCCTGAAAAAAAGAAAAAAGACTACTAATGCGAAAGACTTAAAGTCAAAAATCAATGAATGGAATACCACTAAACTTAAAAGCTTCTGCTCAGCCAAGGAATTGGTCAAAATTGTCAGGAGACAATCCACTGAATGGGAGATAACTATGGCCTGTGATTCCTCCAACATGGGACTAATATCCAAAATGTACAGACTATGTAAAAAAGTTCACATCAAAAGCACTAACAATCTAATCAATAAATGGGGCAGGTTGCTAAACAGACTTCTCAAAAGAGGACATTGGCTTGCTAGCCAATGAATATATGAGAATGTATTATAAATCACTAGTAATTAGAGAAATGTAAATCAAAACTACATTAAGATTTCATCTCACTCCACTCAGACTGGCAAAGATGAAGAATATAAACAGTCACTGATGCTGGAGGGGTTGGGAGGAGATGGGAACACTAGCACACTATTGACGGAACTTCAGGCTTTTACAGTCACTCTGGAAAGTAGTGTGGAAATTCCTCAAAAAATTAGGGATGGATCTACCATATGAGCCAGCTATTCCTCTTCTGAGTATTTTCCCAGAGGTTTTGATATCAGTACATTATAGTGACACAGCAAAATCAATGTTCATAACAGCTCAATTTACAACAGCTAAATTGTGGAATCAACCCAGATGCCCCTCACTGGATGAATGGATCCAAAAGCTCTGATTATATGTATGTATATGAATATATGTGTGTATTATATATATATATGTATATTATATGTATATATGTCTATGTGTATATATATATACATACACACACACACACACACACACACACACACACTCACACACAATGGATTTCTTCTCAGCTATTAGAAACAATGATATTGCAGCCTTTGAAAGTAAATGGATGGCAATGGAAGAATGCTAAGTGATGATAGCCAAACCCAAAGAGTCAATAGTCGAAAGTTTTCACTCATTTGTGGAGGCTAAAGCTAAATCCAAGCATAGGTAAAGGTTGTCAAACTCAGGTATTGGACACATTAGGGCATAGCAACACATAATCTAGGGGAACAACCGTCATGTAGTGGGGCAGGGGGAAGGGAGAGGCAGGGTGATGGGAGACGGAGGGAAGATGGGAAAAGATCCTAGGAGACAACCAACAATAAAGCATACTCTTTACCCCCTTGAGAAGTCAAATATCATGTTTGCAATCATTTAATTCTGTAAAATTCACATTCTTATGCAAATATGTATATAGTCAATTATATTGTTTAAGGGCATAATATAGAAGAATCAAGAGACTGGGGTGTGGCCATTGGGGGTAACTATGGTTTATGATCAAATGCATAGTATATTGTACTTTATATACATTTATGATTGTAAAACTACTCAACACTTAATTAAAAAAAAAGATAATTGAGGGGCTGGACGGTGGCTCAGCAGTACAGCAATTTCCTGGCATGCACAGGACCCTGGTTCCAACCTCGACATCATATACACAACTAAGTGTCTTAAAAACAAAAATCAGATGGAAAAATAGATGAAATTCACTCTCTCCCTCTCGCTCTCTCTTTCTTTCTCTCTCTCTCAAAAAAAGATAGTTGAGGGTTATTAAATAAATTAATTGTTTAAATGCTCAATTTCACCATTATTCACCATAATATTCTTCTCTATTCCACAGGTTAATATATAATTTAACTTTTTGAAATGTTATCTGCATGACTAATTTAAATGTTTCTATATATAATCTACTACAAAATTAATTTTTTATTAGAGCTTTATAGTTATACATAGCTGTTGTGTTTATCAGAACAAACTCCTGGGATAATTCTATTTTAGTACATGATTCCCCTTTTCCCTCCCCCTTTCTCCCCTGGCCTCTCTCTCCTACCACATTCTCCTCTCTCTGCTCTACTAAACTTCCTTTTGCTTGTCTATTTATTTATACTTTACTGATTCTTTCTACTTATGCACAAAGGTTCAGTTCCCTGTGGTGTATTTATATATGTATATAACATGATTTTTTAAGAACTCAATCTGTATTGCCTCCCCTGAGCCATCCCTCTGCTCTGCCTCTCAGTCATCTTCTACATTACTCATTTTCCCTTTATTCTCATGTTATCCTGCATTTCCCTCTCCCTGTCCTTTATTTTATTCTAGCCGCTGCATGTGAGAAAACATTTGACCTTCAAATTCCTGAGTTTGGCTGATTTCACTTAGCATGATAATCTCCATTTCCATTCATTTACCAGCCAATGCCATAATGAAATTACTTCTTCATATTAATATTTGATTTTAGATATCCTGTTAATCAAACATAAGTTATACAAATTGAAGGAAATTAATATATCACTTTTGGGGTTTTTGTTGTTGTTGTTGTTATTGTTTGGCATTGTGAATGAACCCAGAGGCATCTTACCACTGAACTATATTCCCAGTCTTTTTTATTTCTTATTTTGAGATCAGGTCTCCCTAAGTTTCAGAGGCTTATGATCCTCCTGCCTCAGCCTTCTGTATCACTGGGATTATGAGCATGTGCCACCATGCCCAGCAAAATATCACTTTTAAATGTAATCAGGAATTTTGGGAAATGTTATTACTTAATAAGTGATTCCTATAAATCAATGTACTTTAGAAATATTAGAATATTATTTGGTAGCTAAAGGCACATTTCAATTTGATAAGACTAAAATGTGTTATTTAAAACTCTATATATTGGCATAATACCTTCTTAACTTTGTCTATTTAAGAAACACATTGGCTATATTAGCTATGAAACAGATTATTTTGGCAGTTTATTTTATTTCAGTATTTCTGCATTTTATTTTAATCAAAGTTGGATCAGAGTATTGGGAAGATCAGATCTGAAAGAAATTACAGAAACCAAATATTGATATATGGTTGTCTTATGATATCATTCCATGGTTATCTATAACACATAATTATTTCCCTGTACTTTTGAATCTGCATAAAACAGATATATATATATATATATATATATATATATATATATATATACTCAGAAGAGTATTTGCAGGTACACAGAGGCCATGTTTCTCTTCTGAGAAAAAATTTTTCGATCTTTTCTTGATAAAACTCCATAGAGTCCAGTCCATGGAGCAAGTGAATGAGATCTAAAAGAATGGAAAATTGAGATGGAAGGACACACTTCTGCTCAAGAATACCCCATCTTTATTTTATTAAGAAATTCTAAAATTAAAGACAAAAAGCAAAACTTTGATGAATTTCTGGTGGTGCTGTTGAAGCCTTGTATCATTTCTCTGATAATATTCTTCTACCTGATAGAGGCAAATCTATTCTTTGAATAAAAAGGCTAATTTTTCCATTGTATTCTAAAACTTTTTTTTCAGAATTTTCTAGGAAATCTCTTTCATACATATTTGTTGGCAAATCTATAATTAGAATATAAGTGCAATAGACTGCATAACTGAGTAATTATTATATAAAAGTGAAATTTTCCCTCAGTTTCCATGGAAACTGATTCTAAGAGTCTCTACAGATACTAAAATCTGTGAGGCTCAAGTCCCTTATATAAAACGGCACAGGGTTTACATATTACCAATACATATGTAGATGTGTATGTATTTTAAATGTACTTTTAAACATCTTTAGGTTGTTTATAACACCTAGCACAATGTAAGTGCTATGCAAATGTTTTTAGGGAATAATAAAAATATCTGTGCATGTTTAGTACTAATTCATTTTCTAAAAAATATCTTTAATATGAGGTTGGTTGAGAGCATGGATTTTATGGATGTGGAGGATATTATAAGTGTTAGGTAAAACCTGACTTAGGCAACACCATTTTGAAACATTTCCTCCATCTTAGAATGAGTCACCTCATGGTTACTTCTGACCCACCTGTTCCTAAACTCCCCCTTCCACAATACTCTACAATCATGCAAAGGAACCCTAAACACTCCCATCATCACAAGAAAGCTTTTCTCTGACAATTCCCTAGCACTAGCCTAATTTCCTCCTCCTGGACTCTTCCTGTATGTATCCCAGGCTGTAAGCAGAAGGGGGGATCCCAGCCTCCACTGGACCTCCCCTCTGCATGTTTCTCCCCAATAAATCTGTGTTACTGTGAGTCACTTTATTTTGCCTTTATTTCTTTCATTTGCTTTTTTCCTTACAATAAGGACAGTGTGAGGTTCAAAGAAATAGAAAAATAGGCACATTACTTTCCAAATATTTAGTTAATGGGATAATAAATTATTAACACAATAATTTTAACAATAAATTATGTTAAAAAATAGTCCATTTCGGCTTCTGTTTATGGTCAGAATGTAGGACCAGAAACCATAAACTTCTAATGTGGGCAATTAGAAAACTGAACAAAATATAGAAAACATGGTTTTAAATATTGAAAGCAGGGAGTAAACAGAATGTGGTCCTTGAATAAAAGCAAAGAAGAAACCAATCACCTTAGCTTTCTACTTAGAGGTAATTTTGACACTATGGGCCCTGGGAGGGACATTCAGACTAGGAAGTCCACTGAGGTGAGAGGACTGGGATTGGGACTCAAGGAAGCTAAAGCAGCTTGAAGTTAGAAGACAGAATTCCAAGAAGAAGGGAACTATATACATTAAACAACTTAAAAAGCATCCTTGAATCTTTGAAAATATTAATCTGGGCACATGTTCAATGAATTTCTATCATTCAGAATGAAGAATGGTGCATGGTAAGCAGAATTAATTCTCACAATTAACATCAGGTGAAAAGTTTGAATTCTGACTAGCCAGTGTACAGACATATAATAGAAATAAGATCACTAGAATCATCACTGGAAGACTCAGAAGGGCCCTGCTTTGTTAATAAGGCAGCCCTGTCTGGAATAAGTTAGTGTTCAGCAGTCCAAACAAAGCTTGAAAACAGACTTAATGTGATAAAGTGCATCTATAAAAAAACAAACAAACACATCAGTACCTATAAAATAAATCACAACACTAAAGAGCACAACAAAACCTAGACAGTTAAAAATGGAACACTCTCATTATTCCTAATTCAAAAAGTACTATTGGAGAGATGTGGAGCAAGATGGCAGCTAAGATCCTCCAATGATCACTCCTTTCAGACTCATAAACTTGAATGACTATGCATGCATCAATTACATTCAAAAGAGCTAAGAGAATCAGTTGAGAGACCATACCCTGCTTTAAATGTTACAAAAAGAGAAGGCATATTAAAAGCAGGAAGGAAAGTGTTGCCAGTGTCACCCCTCCCTCCACACCCAAACAGCTCAGCACCAGGAGAGACACCTCCTATTTAGGAGAGGGAGAGAGAATTAAACCTAATCCTTAGATTTGAAATCCAGTCCCAGGCCCATCAGAGTGAAACACAGTGCTGAATAAAGCTCCATGGTACCTACTGCTAGGCTAATACCTGTGGACTGAGCCTTTGGAACTATTTTGGGCCAAGTGACTCACTGTCTCCACCACCCTCCTCCAAACACAGGTGTCAGAGTGAGGAGGTAGACTCTTCTATCTGGGAAACAGGGCACAAAACTTAGTACGGGCTTAATCTTGGAGCTCAGTCCCTGACCTGCAGTGGTGAAACCCAGCACCTGAAGGAACTAAAAGCCCATATACAGGCCAGAGCTCAGAGAGGGATCCTCTAGACCAGACATGGTGTCAGTGGAGACATGTGAGTTGATGGAGCAAACTCAAGTTTCAGCCTACATTATTTACAGTCATAAATAATATTTTATACAAATTGAATAATCTTAAGGAAATTACTTATTTTTCTCCAGTAAGTTACATTTCTGTCCCTATCTCCTGACAAAAGGACTTTCTTTGACAATTCTTGTAGTGTAGTGTAATTCTGCTAGTGATGAATTTTTGCTGGTTTTGTACATCCTAAAAATCATTTTCATTTTTATTTATTTGATAAATACAAATTGTATATTTTTATTATTGTTGAAATTCTTCACTTTTGCCATTCCGACAGGAGTTAGGTGGAATCTCAGTGCAGTTCTGATTTGCATTTCCCCTATTGCTAGTGATGCACTGTCGGTGGGACTGCAAACCAGTACAGCCACTCTGGATAACAATGTGGAGACTCCTCAAAAAACTAGGGATGGATTCACCATATGACTCAGCTATCCAACTCCTGGATATTTTTAAGAAGATCTAGAATCAGCATACAACAAAGACATAGCTACAACAATGTTTACAGCAGCTCAGTGTACAATAGCTAAACTATGGCATCAACCCAGATGCCACTCACTGGATCAATGGATCTAAAAACTGGGAGGTATATATATAACTATCCATATATATTTATATCAATGTAATATATGCATATATATATGTATAATGTAGATACATATTTATTCCCTTGAATGCTCATTATTTCTTTATGGTAAAAACATTTAAAATTCTTTCCCTTAGCTTTTTTTAAACAGAATATTATCATTTTCTATAGTGACACTACTATGAAATAAAACACCAGAACTTATTTCTTCTATCTAACTGAAGCTTCGTACCCATTAATTTGCCCATCCCTTCCTCTCTCCTACTCTCCTCAGCCTGTGTTAACCACTATTCTATTCTCAACCTTTAAAAGATAAACATTTTTATATCGCACATATGGGTGGGATTATGCAATATTTGTCTTTTTGTGCCTGCCTTACTTAATATAAAGATCTTCAGTTCCATTCGAGTCATGAATGTCCAGATTTTATCCTTATGGTTGACTAGTATTTTATCATGTAAATGTACCACAATTTCTTTATCCATTTACCTGTTAATGGACACTCATTTTGTTTTCATTTTTTGGCTTTTGCAACTAGTGGGAGTAGATATCTCTTTGAGATGCTATTTTATTTCCTTTGGACATATACCCATGAGTCAGATTGCTGAATAATCACACTTTTAAACTGATTTTTTTTGTCGTAAAAATATCTTATTTTATTCTTGTTATTAAAAGTAATTTAGTTATGTAGTTATGTACAGCATTAGTCATTGACAATTTTTTTTTCAATACATTCAGGTGTATTGCACTATTTTTTGGTTTGCTTTATTAGTCATTAGTAAGGAGTCTTTGTCATTATTATCTTTTTTCTGTTTATATACTTTCTCTTTTAATATATTTTCATTTTTATTGGTTTCTATAAATTTATTTCTTATAGGCTATGGTATAGTTTTTTCCATATATTCCTAACTTTATTTTCCAGGGTCCATGATTTATTATAAAGTTTTTGACAATTAATTATTTAATTGTTTGTCTTCCCTTTCCTCCTTTGGGGATTTCAATTCCTGTATGCTAGGCTACTTAACATTTTCCTGTAGCATTAATGATATGATTATTTTTAAATCATTTTTCCTTCTGTTCCTCATTTTGGATGTTTTCTACTACTATATTCAAGCTTACTAATTTTCCTCGGTATTGTTTCATTTGTTGTTAAACCTATCTACCGTATTTTCACAACATACATTGCAGTTTTTACCTTTAGCATTTAATTGTAGTTTATTCTTTTTGTTTTAATTATATCCCATATTTGTAGTTAGTATGGTCAATCTTTTATGTAGTTCCTCAGACATATGGAATTCAGTTATAATGGCTGAATCCTCATCAGGAAACTCAATCATCTATACCAATTTAGGGTCAGTTTTTATTAACAGATTTTCTTCCAATAATTGTTCTTATTTTCCATTTTAGTTTTTCTTAGTTTGAAATGTTTTTTCTTGATGAGAAGCTTGTGAATATTACCTTGTTGAATGACAATGTTTTGTATTCCTATTTCTATTCTCAACCGTTTAAACAGACCTTGTTAGATATTATTGCAGTTAAGTTACTTGGAACCAGAACAGCATTCATTTGGGAACTAATTTGCTCCACTCTTCTTCTGTATGCTATATATAATGCTTCATGAATTATGAGGATCTCCACTCTTGTTACTGAGAACAGAAAACATTGCTGGATGCATACAATGTCCCTTTAATCCTTTTTTAAAAATTGGTTTTGTGTGTACTGATCAATGCTCAGCTAACAACTTATGTGTAGCATTTATTTCTTTTCTTAAATTAGAGATATTACAATAATATCTAGTCAAGTGGCCCAATAGAAAATTCAGTTAGATCAGGCCCACAAATTCTCTAACTGTTCAATATCAATGTATCAGACAAGGACTAGGGCGTATAAATTTCATATTTGTTGCTCACCACATTCAATTAACATGACACCGTTAATTTAATGGTTCACCCAGTGTATCAGGGAATATCAAGCTTCCTATGGGCTAAATCATGAAAGAAAATATTAGAATTAACAAAGTTTTTGGCAAAAAGTTTCATATTTACTGTTGCCATTGCCTTTAAATAGAAAACTGGTTTTGATTGTCTCCACTGATAAGTATGGAAAAATGCATTTGTTAATCACCAAAAATTGTATTAAACTGCTCTTGTAAGGATCCAAATATAGCTTCAATGTTTTATTCAATTAATGAGGCTACCGTTGGTTATATTTATGCTAGTATCCAACATCTATATGATACATGTATTTTTTAAATATATATTTATTATTTTTCATTAGTTCAATATAGACCTACGTATTGGATGGGATTGTTGTTACATAATCATACATACATAGATATTGACATAGCGAGTTAGTAAATTGAGGTCAATCCTAGACCAGGATCTACCACACTTCATCCATTCCCCGAGCTCATGTGTCCTCTGTAATTTCACCATACTATAGTTTGAAATGTACATATACATGTATAATAACTGTTGACATTTATGAGGACCTGTGCCTGTCTATGTATAGCTAGGCTTCTAATGGAAGTTGAGTATTACCTGTTGTATTGATAACTCCCTTATCCCTCCCTTCCCTCTTTTCTCCCCTCACCTTCCTAGGTACGGTTCACCCTGCTACATGTGTTTTTATATGGGCCCAATGCAACAACTTTAAGTGATTTGATTGAGATGGTCAATCCTTCATCCTATAAAACTTTGAAAGTAGCTCTTATCTGTGTAAGTATTTTCAAGATACAAATTTTGTTTTCTATTTACACTTTTGTGGCCAAAGCAAAACAGTTTCAAGAGATTCCACATAATCCCACCTATCACAACAGACATTACTCTATGGGTTATCAAACTAATGCAATAATTTTTTCTTCTAGTTACATAGAATATTTATTTTAATTAGATGTGTAAGGATTGATATTATAAAATGAGTCTTCAGACCTGTCAAACCTACAGTGAGACAGAATTGAACAATGATTTCCTTTATAACCTGTCCTATATAATTTAATACATGAAATGAAGAATCATTATGGCATTTTCTGTGCCACAGTATCCATGCTAACTCAATCAATATTCAACAGGCATCAAAATATACAGTTAACTATAAACTATTATATATTTTATTAAGAACTAGAGGGGAAGAATTTGAAGGTGTCAAGCACAAAGAAATTTTAAATGTGTAAGGAGATGGAATTGTTAATTACGCTAATTTGACCATTGCACATTGTATATATGTATCAAATTCTCACTATTTTCCCCATAAATATGTATAATTGGTATATATCAATTAAAAAGAAAAAGTAATAAAGCAAAAAAATAAAAATAAAATAATTTTTTTTCACTCTTTTTAGTGAATGGTTGCTACAAGTTTCTTGAGAAAAAATGGATTGTATTAGTATTTGCTATGTATGATTCTGGTGATTTTGTAGGGTTCTTCCTCAAGGGGACATAGTGACCCCTTCAATAAATGGATTCCAGGCATATGAACTAAATTTTGAAAAGTGAGGGAAAGGATATTATTTTTTTTCCTATTTGTTCTTGACAAAGCTTTATTGCTCAATCTCTCTCTCTCTCTCTCTCTCTCTCTCTCTCTCTATACCAGTAGCAACCTTTTCCCAAAGCCCATTAATATCCCAAGTGACACCATGACCTGCTGGATATTAGCATGTAGTCCTTTTTCTTCAAATTTCATGATTGTTTTAGAGGTCATCCTATCATTATGCCAATCACTTTCATCTTGTACCAGATGCTCAAGTACTACACCATGCCTTTGGGCATTCCAGAATCTTACTAACAACTTTAACATTAGTAAGTTCAATTTCATGACAGCAGTCTTATTTTTATATTTATGTTGCTTTTGGTTCTTGGCCATAATTTGATTTTTAAAGTAAACTTTTCATTTCTGGATTACTTTTTTATTTACAAAAATCTTGCAAAGATAGTACAGAGAGTGTGAACACCTCTCTAGTTTCTCCCCAAGTTAGCAATTTCTATTACCATGCTATATTTGTCAAAATTAGCAATTTTACATTGCATATTAGTATGTTGAAAAAATTCCAGAATTTATTTGGATTTCATCTGTTTCTTCACTCAATTCCTTTCTGTTCCAGATTCTGGGGACCACATATTATTTAGTTATTATGTGTCCCAGCATTGTTGCTCTGTGACATCTTATCAGTCTTTCCTTTTATTTTCATGGGCTTGACAGTTTTGAAAAGTATTGGCAAGGTAATGTCTCCTAGTCTGGAATTTTCTGATATCTTTCTCATTAGACTAGAATTATTGGCATAGAAACAAACAAAACTACAGAGGTGAAATGCTCTTTTCATCATATGATACATGATATCAGTGCTATTAACCTTCATAATTTAGTTAAGGCACAAATTTTCTCCACTAAAAAGTTGCTGTTTCCTCCTCTCCATTTCTCCAGTCGATTTTCAGATACAAATAACTAAGTCTAGACTATTCCTGGGGAGAAGGATTAAACTACTTCATAGAGAGTATATCCACATATATTATTTGATGTCTCAGAAGGAAGATTTGTCTGTTCTCCCTATTTACTAATCTATTCAATTTTTTATTTGTATCAGGATGAACTTATGTGTGTTTTATACTTTTATTTATAATATCATACTATAAATATGGTTTAAAAATTTTTTTAAATCTTATCATGCCTGACATTGTGGCACATGCTTTAATATAATACCGGTTACTCAGGAGACTAAGGCAGGAGTATTGCAAGTTTGAGGACCTCCTGGACACCTTGTGTCAAATTTAAAAATAAAATGACTGGGGATGTATCTCAGGGGTTAAATTACCCAAGTTCATTCCAAGTACCACACACAAAAACTTCTCTTGCATGTACAACACATATTGCATCCATACGTGTTATCCCCGGCATGACTGTTGTCTAATTACCTCTGGTCTCTTCAAATCAGGTAGTCTGCCAGTTATCTTTGGGTGTCAGATTCATTGATGAGACTGGAAGTGTAGTTCATGTGGTTCCAGTGCCTAGAAATCTGCCTCAGCAGATTCACCATACAGATGTTACCTGGAAAATTTCAAGAACATAACCCTGAGATTTTAATTATTTTTGAAATCCAGAAAACCCCATTTCTTTTCTGATGGTAGGAAATCTCCCTTTGTGTACTAGTGCTTCTGCCTCTTAGAAGCAAAGCTATAAGCCTCAAATTGCTAAGAATTAATATTAATTAACTTGCCTGGCAATAATACTTTAAGATCATTTGTTACTTTACTATGCCATTCTTCTAATTGTATGGGCTTGAGTTTTTTTTTTTTTTTCTATTTGGGCTACACCTTGCAGCTATTATTGGAGTACTAAGAATAACTTATTTTATTTAACCTTTTCTGCATGTCCTGAACTTACAACCAGGTGACCTGAATATAACTGCAGTAATACTTTGACAAATATCTAAGTAGCTAGAACAGAGGTAAGCATGTGGATGAGAGCATTATTTCACCTAGATAAGCAAGTTCTTAATGGATATTTAGTTTTAAATTACTACACAAATAATCTGTTAATGTGAAAAAAGCCTTTATTTGATGATGATAGCTCTAAATTAAAGGAGAAACTCACTTATCATATACCTAGAAAAGGTCAAAACTTCCAATTTTTAGATTCTTCTGAACAGGCTTTGATCTCTTTGTAGTATGGTGTTTCTGTCACTGCAAATAAAAATCTCACTGACTCCTGCTGAATTTTACTGAAATTGAGCTGAAAATATCACTTAGTTGTTCTATTGAAGTGTGGTTCTTTTCAATTCCTTTCTTAGCAGGGTCACTCTTCCAAACAGGTGAAAGAAGGGAGAGCACTCGGACTACCCGGTTTTAATTCGTTCATATTCCTATTCTTTTAATCGTCATTCCAGCAACCTCTTCACTTTGGAAGTATCAATCGGAAACATGGTAACTGAAAAAAGCTATAGTCTGGAGATCAACCTTTGCCTTTCTCTCCCAACTTCAACTGAAATCATTAGCCTCTTCTTTTATGGTGCATTTATGAAGCCAAGCTTCTTTTATAGGCATTTGCCCACAGCACTGGTTTGGCTATTTTCTTGTGTATGAAACTCAAAATTGTAAGACATTAACTTAAAAGACAATGATTTATCATCAGCCCAAAAGAAAAATCACGTAAAATGCAGTTTGCCATTAATTCCAGTGGACTTGGAAAAGTCACTTTACCTATTAGAGCTTTTTATTTATTTATTTATTCATTCATTTATTTTTTAAATATCTAACTTGATTATTTTAAGGATCAATTAGTGCATTTTGAAACTTTAATTTTATTTTAAACTGAATTGTACATTGTGATCCTGACATATTTTTGATCAAGGTCACTAAATTTCAAAATAACACAAAATAAATATATAGAATCAGTTTCCGTTAATGTTTATGTATTTTTAAGTCTTTCATTCAATTTGTCATTATTATTTATAATGATTATCACTATGTTTGCAAACTTGAACACATTTTCTTTTTGTGTCAAACTGTAGTGATACCTCCTATGTGTACTGAGAGATTTAATGTAAAATTGCTAAGCATAGTAAATGGCTAACTCTTTTTAGATGACAATTAATTAGCAGTACACATAGCATAACATAAATAAGAACATTCTTTCTTAAGGACATACTTTGAATCTTGCCAGCATTCATGAACAGAAAGCCAGCATTACAAAGAATCCTCAAAGAAAACACTGCACCTTATAGGAGTCGGCAGCTTCTTCCTCAATAGAACTCCTATGGCACATGCTGTAAAATCAAATTTAAATTAAATGAATGGGATGCAATTAAACTAAAAAGCTTCTGCACAGCTAAAGATCTAGTCGAGAGCATTAACAGAGAACCTACAGAATGGGAGAAAATTTTTGCCTGCTACACCTTGGACAGAGGGCTAATATCCAGAATATATAGGGAACTAAAGAAACTAAAATCCAAACTCGCAAATAATCCAATCGATAAATGGGCTAAAGATCTCAAAAGGAACTTCTCTCCCGCGGAAATCCAGAAAGCCCATAAATATATGAGAAAATGCT
>PVKS010036606.1:0-19227 GCA_004027875.1 Aplodontia rufa
GTGGTGCTGGGGTTCGAACCAGGCAAGCACCTTAACCACTGAGCTACCGCTCCAGCCCCCGTCCCCCCAAACCTCTCTTATGCTGAGCTTGTACCCTACTGCTGAACTATACTCTCAGCCCCTCATTTTATTCTCTGTTCTAGTTTAGCCTCAGTTTCTTCGTATATAAATTGGACAGAACAGCCTATCTTATTTCTGAGTGTGGATTTGATGTGGGTCGTTCTCTGGCATAGAGGCAGCTTTGTCTGCCAGAATATATGCATGGTAACTGAATTACGTGTGTCTATTTTTAATAGGGTTCTCTCACTCTTGGACTTTCACGAGTTTGTTTCCTAACTGGTATTGCTTGTGGCGTTTTCTTAGAGATCAGATTTAGTTCAGTTCAGTTCAGTAACAGGCTGCTCATACAAATGCCAGGCTCCGTTCTCGGCTAGGCACTGGAGATATAAAGATGAATTTTACTTAGTCCCTCTCTGTGAATTGGTCAGGATCTAAGGAGATAATAAATACGAATGTAGTTCTGTACGCGGATGGAAAGGAAATATGCATAAATGTCCCATAAGAGCACAGTAGAAGACTACTTAGCTCAGCCTTGGGTGTAGAGAATGCATTTTGAAGATGGCATCTGAGCTGGCTCTTCCAGGAGGAGTTGGAGTTAGCCATCTGAAAAAGAGTGGATGTGGGGGTATGGAATGGAGAAGGACAACTGGCATTCAGGCAAAGGAAGTAGCCAGAAGGGTGTAAAGAAATGAATTACGTGATGTATGTGAACTGTAAACGAATGGATAATGTTGAAAACTAAAACTGATGAAGAATAAAAAGTGGGGCTGGGTGCAGTGGTGCATGCCTGTAATCCCAGTAATTTGGGAGACGGAGACAGGAGGATTACAAGTTCAAGACCAGTCTCAGCAACTTTGTGAACTCTTAGCAATTTAGCAGGACTCTGTCTCAAAAAATAAGCCAGGCACATTATCTTGAGAGGCTTAATGAGGCCTTAAGCAATTTAATGGGACTCTGTCTCAAAAAGGGGCTGGGGATGTGTGTCGGTGGTTGAGTGCCGTGGGTTCAATCCCCAGTGCCTAAATAAATAGTGGAACTGGTGGGTGTGTGTGGTGGTATATGCCTATAATTGTAGCTATTTAGGAGACTGAGGCAGGAGGATTATAAGTTCAAAGCCAGCCTTGAAAAATAGTTGAGCAGTGGGTGTGGGGCTGGAGTGGTGGCTTGGGGGTTACAGTGCTTGCCTGGCATGCACAAGGATGCAGGGGTTCAAACCCCAGCACCATGTACACAATGAAGTGTCGGAGCAATGACAGCCACATGAAAAACTAAATAAAATCAATTAAAAAAAGAAAAAACTGGGGGAGAGGGCTGGAGTGGTGGCTGAGCAGTTACAGCCTGGCATGCGCAAGGGGGTGGGTTCGAACCCCTAGCACCATGTACACAACAAAGTGTCAGCAATGAAAGCCACATGAAAAACTAAATAAAATTGATTCTCTCTTTAAAAACACCACACATACAAAAAAAAAAAACTGGGGATGTACCTCACATGTCTGGAATGCTGGATTCCCTGAGTTTGATCTCCAGTATGTGGGGTAGGGGGAGTGAGATGTGGTGGGAGATGAGGTTGGAAAAGTTGCCCCAATCTTGGAAGGCTTGGTGTGCTATATAAGGAATTTGGAGTGTTCCTGTAGATAAATGAATCTTAAGAAAGTGATGCAATCAGTTGCGTATTTTATATAGTTAACTAGATGGATTTAGGTGGGTTAAGTTTGTGGTAGAGGGTCTGGAAGTGTTGCTGAGTGGTAGAGCACTTGCTTAACATGCACAAGGCCCTATGTTTGATCCCCAGTACTGAGAAAAGGGGAAAAAATCGGTGGTAGGGAGAACTTTTTAAAAAGAGGCAGTACTCCAGGCAGGAGACCACTTGAATCTGAAAAGTTGGGGAGATAAGAAATATTTAGAAGTAGCTGGATGTGATGGCACACGCCTGTAATCCCAGTGACTCAGGAGGCTGAGGCAGGAAGATTGTGAATTCAGGGCCAGAAAGCAACTTAGGAAGAACTAGTCTCAAAAAAAGGGGTGGGGGCTGGGGAATGTGGTTCAGTGAGCTAGGTTCAAACCCTGGTACCAAAAAGAAATAAAATTAGTAGCCTCAGTAGGAATTTAAAGTTGAAATTGATGAGGTGATTGCAGGTTGTGGTCAGAGGTGGAACAGTATTGGGTGGTACCTTCTGGCATTTGGTATGAAGTGACTAGAGTGGAGGTGAAAGACTGGAAGATTGGTTAATGGCTGGGTTGTTGATATCACCCAGGATGATGGATGAACTTTGTGAACCAAGTATTTCATTCTGTAATGAATATAAGGCTGTGATCAATCATTAGCTGTGGTTTGGGAAATGATATCCATGAGAAGTTAGAAGTTGGTATATCCAGGCTGGGTGTGGTGGTGCATGCCTGTAATCCCAGTGACTTGGATGGCTGAGGCAGGAGGATCACCTCAGAGGCCAGCTTCAGCAATTTAGTGAGACCCTGCCTTTTAAAAAAAAAAAAAAAAAAAAAGGCTGGGGGTGTGGCTCAGTGGCCCTTGGATTCAGTCCTAGTACTGAAAAATGAAAGAGGGCTGGGGGTGTGGCTGAGTGGTAAAATGCTCCTGGATTAAATCCCTGATATGAAAAAAAGAAGAAGGAAAAAAAAAAAAGTTGGTATATCCAAATGATGTGAAGATCACATAAGGTTTACAGAGTGATTTTGCATGTGATATCTCTGGATTGGTAACTCTGAAGAGGTGGTTTTTTTTTTCATCCCTGTTTTAAGGATGAAGGCACTGAGACTTGCAGGTTAAGTGACTTGCTTAAAGACGTGCAGCTACACATCTTGTTAATGAAATGATATGGTCAGAATTTAAACTAGTTCTAACTGAACATTTTCAGTTTACCTATTGTTAATCCTTAGTTCATTGGATTTAGCTTCTATATTAGAGTGAATTCACTACTTCTAGATTTCACCTGTGTTCAAGAAAACTAATTGGAGAGAGGTTAAAACAGAGTTTTCAAGGGACTAAAAGCAGTATTTTGGGAGCAAGAGGAACATAGGGTAATATGTATCTTTGAATGAATGTGTAGTATTAAAATTGCATATGACGGGCTGGAGCGGTGGCTCAGCGGTTACGGCGCTTGCCTAGCATGCGCGAGTATGCAAGTTCAAACCCCAGCAGCACGTATATAATGAAGTCTCGGAGCAACGAAAGCCATGTGAAAAACTAAATAAAAATTGAAAAAAAAAATGCGTGTGACATTCTCAGGGAGTGACTGTTTCTCCAGTTAGGTTTGGATCTGTCATTGTCTGTTGAGTATGGAGAGCTTTAGTGTTTCTTTACTTTGTGCTGGGGATTGAACCCAGGGGTGCTCTGAAACAATAGTACTCTTTACTGAACTATATCCCCAAACCTTTTTATTATTTTGAGACTAAGTTTTCAGGAATGGCCTGGAACTTGTGATCCTTGTGCCTCACCCTTTCGAATAGCTAGGATTACAGGTATATACCATCATACCCAGCTAGGGTTTATTTTATAATGAACACTTTAAAATAGTTAATAAACATGTATTAAGCAGTATACTGTGTCAGACATCATTAGGCTGGGAATACAGGGATAAATAAAACTAGTTCCTGCCTTTGAATGGCTCACAGGTTCTTGCCCTGTTTTTACAGTACACCGGGGATTGCAGCTGTTGAGCAGGGATTCTGGAAAGCACTGTGTTCCTGAGCCCCCAGCATGGCGGGCCTAAAGAGGCGGGCAAGCCAGGTGTGGCCAGAGGAGCATGGTGAGCAGGAGCACGGGCTATATAGTCTGCACCGCATGTTTGACATCGTGGGCACTCACCTGACACACAGAGACGTGCGCGTGCTTTCCTTCCTCTTCGTTGATGTTATTGATGACCATGAACGTGGACTCATCCGAAATGGACGTGATTTCTTATTAGCGCTGGAGCGCCAGGGCCGCTGTGACGAGAGTAATTTCCGCCAGGTGCTGCAGCTGCTGCGCATTATCACTCGCCATGACCTGCTGCCCTACGTCACCCTCAAGAGGAGACGGGCTGGTGAGGGTTTATTAGGGGCTGAGGGCAGTGGAATTGGAGTTGTGGAAGACTAGGAGTCGAAGAGGGAGGAGGCCTTGACCCTTGAGAGTTCCTAGGATGGGCCTAGAATGGGCCTCATAATTTTTCCTGAATGATTCTTTCTCTCCTTACAGTATGCCCTGATCTTGTAGACAAGTACCTGGAGGAGACATCAATTCGCTATGTGACCCCCAGAGCCCTCAGTGATCCAGAACCGAGGCCTCCCCAGCCCCCTAAAACAGGTGAGAAGGTATCACTCCCTCCTAATTCCATAATCAAGGAAGAGATACAGATCCCATCACATTTCTGGCTTTGCCAGCTCAAGTGAAAGGATGCTGTCCCTCTGCATCTTGCCCCGTGAAAACTCAGGTGAGGTGTCAAGATTTCCTGTGTTGCTCTCATGTGTACTCTTGAGGTCACATTGTTGGTGCTGCATCAGTAGTGTTAAGACTACAGGATTCCTTCCACATTCCAAGAGTAGTGTTTGAATTTCTGCCTTTACCTTACTGTTCTTTCTTCTTTTTTACCTTCTTGTCAGTGCCTCCCCACTATCCTGTGGTGTGCTGCCCCACTTCGGGTCCTCAGATGTGTAGCAAGCGACCAGCCCGAGGGAGAGCCACACTTGGGAGTCAGCGAAAACGCCGGAAGTCAGTGACACCTGATCCCAAGGAAAAGCAGACATGTGGTGAGGAAGTTGAAGAGTTCCAGAGGTGGAGGGAAGATAGAGAACTGCTGGGTGCTAGACAATTTGTTATTCAATGCAAGGCTTACTTTTTTCCCCTTGGTACTGGGGATCGAACCCAGGGGTGCACGTATCACTGAAGTACGTGCCCCAGCTCTTTTTATTTTGAGACAGGGACTTGCTGAGTTGCCCAGGCTGTCCTTGACCTTGAAGTCCTCCTGAGTCACTAGGATTACAGGTGTGCGTCACCATGCCCAGCTCTAAAGCTCACTTTGATTGTTGGTGCAATGTGAAATTGAGTGATTTAGTCTCTAGAAGGACTTTTTTTTGTGGCAGGGTACATTTCAACTCTTAATTTAACAGTACATTAAAGGGATGCTGATATGACATCCTATTGTAGGATGAACCGAGTGAAGATAATTAAAATGAACTTATGTGCCAATTAGAAAAATAACTCCTGTAAGTGTGGTACTGCTTGTGAGGAATGGGAGTTGATGCTGACCTGGGCGCCTCCCATTTAAGGCACACACATTCAGGCAAGAATTTGAGATGTACAGAAAAGAACTCATCCTGGGGAAGCTGTCAGGCGACGTTCTCTACTTGCCCCCTTCTTGTCTTGCTGTTCTTTTCAAACTTGGGTAACCTCTTCCACTATGATCTTTTCCCCACAGACATCAGACTGCGGGTTCGGGCTGAATACTGCCAGCATGAGACTGCTCTGCAGGGCAATGTCTTCTCTAACAAGCAGGACCCACTCGAGCGCCAGTTTGAGCGCTTTAACCAGGCTAACACCATCCTCAAGTCCCGGGACCTGGGCTCCATCATCTGTGACATCAAGTTCTCCGAGCTCACCTACCTCGACGCATTCTGGCGCGACTACATCAACGGCTCATTACTAGAGGCACTTAAAGGTGTCTTCATCACAGACTCCCTCAAGCAAGCTGTGGGCCACGAAGCCATCAAGCTGTTGGTGAATGTGGACGAGGAGGACTATGAGCTGGGACGACAGAAACTTCTGAGGAACTTGATGCTACAAGCATTGCCCTGACCTTTTCCCCTTCTTCCTTCTTTGGGGACTGTTCCACCACTCACCTCTGGAGCTCACCTACTGTTCTGGGGTTTGTTCTTTACCCTTCCAACCAATCACAGCCTTGCCTTTTTTTTTTTTTTTTTTTTTTAAAGACAAAGGAAAATGGAAGTGGTGTTCCCCACCCCTCCCTGCACCCATGTGCCTGGGCTTCCCCTTTGTTTCCTGTTTTCACACTTACCCCTTAATGTGTGACTCTACAGCCACCTTACCACTGAACCGTGAGACAAATGTACAGGGAGAAGCAAAGTCTATAGAACAGTCTTTGTAAGGGATTGAAGTGAACACTGCTTTTGGGTGCATTGAAGGGTTATCAATACTTCTGGCTTTATGAGGGCTCTTAAATTTTGTCTGAAAAACGAAAGGGCTGCAAGTAAGGGAGCTCTGTGGAAGGTGGAACTCTGAAGTGTATTCTGGAACTTAATCTAATCACCACCCTCTTCCAAATTATAGAATTTTTTAAAAATGAAGAAGCTGTGGCCCTTTCCACTCTCTCCTGGCCTCTGGTGCTGCTCCTCTCTGCCTTCTTTCCTCCATTCCATGGCTTAAAACTGCTGCCTGGTGTGGCTCCTTCCTTTTTCCCCTTTGTCAAATCCTCTTCAAGGGAGTAACATAGAAGAGGACTGGGTCAGCCTGAGCACTCCTTCCAACTGTGATGCGTGTACACACTCATACACAGGGTGGATGGAGAAGAAGCTGCTGGTTAACACACACTCCCCCTAGAAAGGGGAAGGGGGAATGTGGTACTTTTCTTCCATGTTCAAGAGAAAATAACACCCTGCAGCCCTTCCCCCCTTCGCTTTTTTCTAGTTTGGGCAAAGGGCACCCTAGGAGAAAGTGAAGTAATTCAATATCAGTTCCTCCTTTTTCCTTCCCCCTCCTCTACCCTCACTCCCACTCCCATGCTTGGGAGAATGGGGGCTGGGATATGCACTGAGTGTTGCACTTTTTTTTAGGTGGGGAGGCAAGCTGAATGAGCCAGGAGGTCCAGAACTTGAGCCTAGTCTAGTAGGTACAATACCACCTCCCCTTCCAGCTCCTAAAGATGTCCAGACACAGACTTTATGATTATTATATTTTTTTTCAGTGCCAGTGCTGCTCAGCCCTCAGCATAACTTCAGTTTTCATGAAATAAACAGTGACTATATAAAAATTCCACTTTTCTGAAACTGAACTCTAAGCTCAGGTTAAAGTTTTTTCATTCCCAAGAAGTTGAGAGACAAGGTTCTCCAAGTGAAGGGAGCTGTGCTTGGGTCCTGCCTGCAAGTCACAGCAGCATCACCTCACAATGGGGGAGGGGAGTGTCTCAACTCCTGGAAGTCAAGAGTCCTAAGACGCTGGGTGACCCAAATTGCCGTAGAGGTCAGGCCTGCGGTGCTGGAACACAGGCAGATGTTGGCGCAACTGTCGCAGAAAGTTGAGGTCAATTCGGGCAAGGCAGAGTCCTGGCCCCTCGGAGCAGCGGGCCACCACTGTTCCCCAGGGATCCACCACCATGCTCTGGCCATAACTTGTTCTTTTCTCATGGTGGCGTCCACACTGTGCTGCTGCCACTACGTAGCACTGAGTTTCAATAGCACGAGCCCGCAGCAGTACCTGAGGATGAGATATGTGTTCGCCTAAGTACATCCAGCAGCTGGTGGGGAAGTGATGGGATTTTTTTTTTTTTTTTTTTTTTTTTTAAGCATTGGGGATTGAACCAAGGGGTGCTTTACCATAGAGTGCATCCCAGCCTTTTAAATTTTTTTTTTTTTTTTTAAATCACTTTTATTTAGTTTTTCATTTGGCCTTTGTTGCTCTGACACATTGTGTACGTGGTGGTAGGGTCTGAACTTGATCCTCAAACTTGCCAGGCAAGCACCTTAACCACTGAACCACTGCTTTAGCCCCCAGAATCAGTTTTTATTTAGTTTTTCATATGGCTTTCATTGCTTTGACACTTAGTTGTGTACATGGTGCTGGGGTTTGAACTTGTATACCTACCTGCACGTGCCAGGCAAGCACTGTAACCACTGAGCCAGCCCCGCCTTTTAAATTTTTCACATGGGGTTCTGTTTTAGCAATGCTCTAAACAACTTAGCAAGTTGAGGATGCTGGCCTCAGACTTGCTATCCTCCTGCCTTAGCCTCCTGAGTAGCTGGGATTATAAGCATGTGCCACTGTACTATACCCATCATAACCATTCTGTTAATTGCCTACAGTGATTTACCATATTATTTGATAACATTGGGAAATGAATTTTCCCCCTAGGTGGGAAGGGGAAGAAAAATATTTCAACTAGTCAGGCTCAAGAAGGAGAATAAGGTTAAAAAAGGCTGTTGCTGGGTGTGATGGTGCATGCCTGTAATCCCAGCCACTTGGGAGGCTGAGGCAGGAGAATTAGCAAGGCCCTGAGCAAGTTAGATCCTCAAAAAAAGGCTGAGGGTGTAATTTAGTGGTTAAGCAACCCTGGGTTCAGTCTGTGGCACCAAAATTTAAAAGAAGTCCCTCAGGTTTTGAAGAGGTGCCCTCTTACCTCCCAGTGGGCTGGGCCTGTAACAGATCCAAAAGCTGAAGGATAGGTAAGTATTTCTGCTCCAGCGTGAGCCAATGCGAGAGAGAGTTCCGGAAACCGCATGTCATAGCAAATAGCTAGACCAAGCTGAAATAAAAAAGAATACTTAGCCTCCCTATCCTCTTTGTCACAGTATCTAGTATCTCTATTACCCCACTCTCAAGGCTTTCTACACCTTATTACTATTTCAATGTATTCCTATTCCTTCTTCCATTTCCATCTTAAAACTCCCACCTTGCCTGCTGGTGTGCTGACAGGTGACTCGAGAGTGGGCCCAGGAAGGGTAGAATTGCTTTCACACATAGGCCCCTGCCCTGGAATCTCTACGTCACATAGATGTGTCTTCCTGTAGGTGGCCACTACTGACCCTAGAGTAAGAGGGAGAAGAAATTCTCAGTGCTGGTGGTCTAGAAGCCCAGTTTAGCTCCTCTCCTCCCAAGAAGGAGATAGTTTATAATCTAGAATATAAGTACAAGCACCCCTAAAATCTTTGGCCAAGGAAATAGAGTTGAAAAACAAAACAATTCTGAAGAATCTGAATTTAGGTAAAAGAGCCTGGGAAGAGCAGGCTAAAGGGTTATGAGGTCTCACCCTTGCTGTTCAGAAGCACATGACAATTGTAGATTTTCTGAGTCTGCTCCCAGTCTTGGCCACGCTCATGGAAACCACCCAAGGACAGCCAGAGTCCACATTCCCTGGGGGGAGGGGACACTGACAACTCTTCTCAAGGCTCTACTCTCATATCTGGCAATCCAAGAACACTGCCCAAAGAAGATGCTACCTCTCCCTCCCCCTTTCCCTGATACCTGGCAAGCTGGGTGTATTCTCCCAAAAGGTGCCCACCCAGCGGCTCAGACAGGCTCAGCGTCTCTGCAGGGTCTCTTGCAATGAAGTCAAATGCCTCAGGCAGGAAAGCCAGGCAAGCACCCAGTCTGGCAGCCTCTCGAACCAGCTCAGCACATGTTTTAAAGTTCTGTTGCTTGTCTGGTGTCGATGTTACCTGGCACACAGCCACCAGGGGCAATTCCCAGGAGGAAGAGGAGACAGCCATGGGTCTGGGCCTGTGAACAGCACAAGCAGGATTCTGATATTAGAGCATAGGGAAACTGAAGTTTAATGACAGGCTCAAGTGGGGAGGCAGGAAGGTTCGCCTTCCTTTTGATTCTGTTCTTATAGGGCATACTAATCCAGGGGTAAGGGAGCTCCCCAGTGGAATGTGCCGTGGACGCCTAAACCTGTGCCTCCCACCATTCAGTTAGCATTTATTGAACACCTACTATGTGCCAGGCAGTGAGGATACAACAAAACATGTTACCTGGGCTGAGCACAACGTACTGAGAGTCGAGGTATTGGGAGTCCGGGACACAGAAGGGACAGGAGCTGATGATGACGCCTGCTGATGAAGCCCAGCCTGAAGAAGGTGAAAAATCAGAACACCAAACCCGATATATTTCTAGGGTTTTCTGACGTCTCCCTTTATACTGTGAGGGTGAATCAGGGCCCTGCCATTAAACCCCACCCTCCATATGTTTTCAAAACCTCTTTTTGCTGTAATTAGGGCTATGGAAAGAGATCATGAGGTGGAAAGACCGAGGGTTCTTTGATCAGCGCTTGAATAACTCAACTTCCAGTTGAACATTAAACGCAAGCCCTTTTCCTCCTGAAAACGCTTCCGCAGTTCAAAAGTCATCTCTGGGAAACTTCTATAGTTTCCCCAAACCTCTGTTCTCGACTATGCACTTGCACAGCTTTACTGACTCAGTACATTCATTCCCCTCTTACAGCCGGAACCTCCGAAAGGAAGTTCACCTCCTCAGTCCCCCAGCCCAGCCCGAGGTGGGCAGGGGGCACAGGACCAGATCCCCTCCCCCCCAGGTAGCGCGTCCTTCCCAGCTTCTCCCTGGGGTGGAAATCTCCGTTGCACAAGTTAAAGCACCGCAGGTGGGAGTCACTGCAGCGAGCGGCACAGGGTGTAGGTCCTACATGAAGGTACAGCCAGCACCACTCGAGAGGTCCGTGCGTAGAGTGGCCGGGAGCCGAGGGCGCCGGGGCAAAGGGGCGGTAACTCCCCGGCCGGACGTGACGCAAGGCGAGGGCGGAGCCGCGCGAGCCGGAAACCCAGCAGGCTTCGAAGATGGCGGAGAGCAGCGGTCGCGCCGGCAAGAGCAGCGGGAGCGGCGCGGGGAAGGGAGCGGTGTCGGCCGAGCAGGTGAGGAGCCGAGAGGGCAGAGGAGGATGCTCGGCTGTGTGTGGAATCGATGAGAGGGCTCGGGTCTGTGGCTCGTGCCAGCCCTTAGCTAGTGCCACATTTGCGTGTCCCCCCGGGGAGGGGAGGGTCCGCGGAGAAGCTAGCAGAACCTCTAGGCAGAGAGTGGGCGGGTGGGTAGGTGAGAGCCACGCCCCCTGGGGGGTGCGGCGTGAGTGCGGGAGGAAAAAGCCCTGAGACAGAGCATCTGGGGGGATGCCAGGTTCGGGCATGGGGCGCCCCTCGTCTTCCCTCCATCTCAGCACCAAAGCAGGCTGGGCATGGCAGCTCCCAACGAATTTGGGAGGGTTGATCAACGGGCTGGGTGTGTGGTCTTTTACGTGACCCTGAAACCACGTTGACAACCGCCAGCACTCCGCAGAGCCCCGTGACTCACATACTCGAACAGTCTCGCGTTCTATATTATTTTAATTCGGGAGTCAGTACTAGATTGACTTTCTTTAGACATCAGAAATCCGAGCTGGCTTTTCCCGCAATTCCACACATGGAAATGTCTGGCAAAGTAATTAGAAAGTCCTCTGTGGCTTGGGAATGGTGGTTTGCTAATAGTGGGGTAGCATTTAATCGGAGGGGGAAGAAATCTACGTAGTGCAAATGAAAACAGCTAAATGACTTTTGTTTTAATCTTAGATTCACTTATTAGTTATTCCCTGACCAATTAATATAGCAAATCTTTCTATATAAAGATTTTTAAAACTGCTCCCATCAAAGAATGTAGGTTGATGGGCTAAGTAAGAAATTGAAAACGTGAATAGGAGGTAGGAAGTAAGTGTTCCAAGGGAAGAATAAAGTGCTGTGGGGTTTTGGGGAGAAGGAACCTACTACTTATTTTTTTTTTTTAAATTCAGTGCTAAGGATCGAACCTAGTGCCTCACGCGTGCCAGGCAAGTGCTGCACCACTGGTATACAACCCCAACCCCTGGAACCTTTCTGAGGATCTACCATGTGCTAGGCACCTCTGGATACAGGGAAACTGAGTAAAACACACCTTGTCTTCGAGTTGCTCACAGATTCATATGAGAAAAGATAACCCAAACCATATGAGTTTGTGTGCTGCACCTAAACACTTACCTTCTTTATGACAGTTAGAGGCTCCTAAATGAGCAAGAGGTTATGGGATTTGCTTGGTGTGTTTGGGCGGGGGAAGCTATGCTGTAGTGGGATGGTTAAGCGTATAAGAATGCTTATACACTGGGGCCAGGTAGACCTGGGTTTGAATTCCATTTCTACTATTTAATATTTATGTGCAACGTCCCAGGAGTTACTTCTCAACCTTCTTCATCTGTAAAAATATAATAATATCCACCTTATCATTGTATTTAGAGTATTAGGCAAGACAGTTGATGCAGGTTTTGTACAATGATTAAAGCAGTGTGTGTTTAATAAATGCTAGTTAGCTTTTGTTTTTTTAGAGGAGAAATTTCTTCAGGTTAATTCTAAATGATGAGAGAAGTTAGTCAAGCAAAGAAAAAAGTAAAAGATTTTCTAGATAGAGGTAAAAATGTGTTCAAAAGCACTAGAGCACGAAACTGCCTGGCATGTTTGGAATGCAGTTGCTTAAAATTTGAGATGAATTGCAAGACTTGAATATGGAGAAAAGGGGATAAAAGAGAAAATATAGGATGTCTCTTAGGTTTCTGTCTTTGGTGGATAATGGAACCATAGAGAAGGTAGGAAAATGAGCAGGTTTGGGGAGAAAGACAAATTCATTTTAGGATTTCAATTTTATTTAGTTTTTCATGTGGCTTTTGTTGTTCTGGCCCTTGCATTGTGTACGTGGTGCTGGGGTTCAAACTCTCATCCTTGCGCATGCCAGGCAGGCACTGTAACCGCTGAGCCACTGCTCCAGTCTGGGTTTCTTGTTTCTTGTAAGACATTTAGGGGCTGGAGTGGTGGCTCAGCAGTTGGAGCACTTGCCTAGCATGCGCGAGGACCTGGGTTAAAGCCCCAACACCACATACACAACTAAATGTTGGAGAAACAAAGGCCAGATGAAAAAATAAATGAAGTTAATTCTCTCACTCTCTTTATCAGGTGGAACTGGAGTAGTGGCTCAGTGGTTACAGCCTCTTATTTTTAATTTAATTTTATTTTTATTTTGGGACAGGGTCTTGCTAAGTTGCTGAGGCTGGCCTTGAATGTTCTATCCTCCAGTCTCAATCTCCTGGGTTCCTGGGATTACAGATGTGTGCCAGTGTGCCTGGCTAGTTACTTTTTAAAGTCCTGTCACAATAGCAGTCAAAGTTCTCATGAGTTTCAGAGGGGACAGACCATATTCAAACTATAGAATTCCACCCGTGGCTCCCTAAAACTCATGGCTGCTTGCTTGCTTGCTTTTTTTTTTTTTTTTTTTTTGGTGGTACGGGGGACTGGGGGATTGAACCAGTGGGAGCTCCACCACTGAGCTATACTCTCCAGCCCCTTTTATTATATTTTATTTTGAGACAAGGTCTCACTAAGGTGCAAAGGTTGGCCTCTGATTTGCCATCCTCCTGCCCTAGCCTCATGAGTTGCTGGGATTTTGGCCGTTGCAGCTTGAAATACAGTCATTCTAGCTGGGCACACCTATAATTCCAGCAACTTGAGGTTGAAGCAGGGGGATCACACATTGGAGGCCAGCTGAGGCAACTTAGCAAGATCCTGTCTCAAAATTAAAATAAAAAAGGGCTGGGGTATAGAAGCTCAGCGGGGAAGCGGTCCTGGGTTCAATCCTAGCACTGCAAAAAATAAAATAAAAATGTAGTAATTCTGTCCTAGTAGTTTCAAAAGTCTTAACTTGCTCCATCACCAACTCAGGAGTCCAGAATCTCATTTGTGAACCTATGAAATGAAACAAGCTGTTTACTTCCAAAATACAGTGGTAAGAGAGGTGTAGGGTAGATGTTCCCATTCCAAAAGGGAGCAGTAGGCCTCAAGCAAATCAGAAATTTAAAAATTCAAGAGAGCAGACATTAAGTCTTAAGATTGCATAAGAATTTTTCATTCCACATGCCAACTTTTTAAATGCTGGGGAGGTGGAGGGCAAGGGCAAAATGCGTCAGGCAGCCTCACCTCAGGGCCTTGACTTGGCTCCGTGGTTCAGCTTTCTTGGGTTGGAGTTGCACACTGGTGTCTGCAGCTTTCCCAGGCAGACACTGCACATTGACAGGGCCTCTACTGTTCAAGGATCCTGGCTGCTGCTTCCAGGCATTGCCCCAGTGGGGGTTCTCTGGCAGCTCTGCCCCTGACGAAGGTTTCTGTTTGCCTTGGCCCCCCAGTTCACTGCATCCTTTGCAATCTGGGTGGAAACAACCCTGTCTCCACAGCTCTTGTTCCGTACCTGCAGTTAGTACCATAACATGGGTGCTGCCATGTCTTATGCTTGTGCTCTGTGGGGATGCAGTACAAGCTGCACCTGAAGCTGCTTGAAGCATGGTTGGAACATGCTGGCATGTGGGGAGCAGAGGCCTGTGGTAGTGCAGGGCAGTGAGTTCTTCTGTTCTTCAGGGCCTAACATTCTGAGCTGTCACAGGAGAGCTCTGGAATGCCTTGAGAGCCTTTCTGCCATTGTCCTAATGAGTAGCATTTGGCTGCCTTCTAGCTGTGCTAATTTCTGTCGCAGATGGTTGCTTGGCCACACTTTTGCATGCTTTTCACTCTGCATAGTCAGGCTGTGAATTTTGTAAATTTTTACACTGTGTTTCCTCTTTAATTATAAATTCGGCCTTTAGATTATTGCTTTCCTCTAGCATCTCGCAGCATGCAGTTAAAAGCAGCCTTGTAACAGCCTGAATGTTCTGCTGCTTAGCTATTTATTCAGATATCCTAGTTCATTACGATTTTTACTTTCCATAAAGTCCTAGAGGATGGATACATTGTAGCCAAGTTCTTTGCTACTTTATAATAAAGATGGCCTTTATTCCAGTTCCCAGTAAGATATTCCTCATTTCTGTCTGAGACTGCATCAGAATGGCATTTGCTGTGTTTTTCTACCAGTATTCTAGACACAACCACTTCCATACTCTAAGTAGTTCCCAGGGATCTCTGTCAATCTTGTCTTCAGAGTCCTTTCCAGAATTGCTCTTAATACTCTGGTCATGGCAATAAAGTCTTTTTCCATGTAAAATTCTCTTCAAACCTTTTAGCTTTTGGGGCTAGGGATATTGTTCATTTGATAGGATGCTTACCTAGTATGCACAAGCTCCTGGGTTCAATCCCTGGCATCTTAGGAAAACAAATGAAAACGAACGAAAACAAATTCCTTAGTTTCAAAGCCACTTCCACATTTTCAGGTGTTGTTATTACAGCATCCCATGTCTCTACCAGTTTTTGTCTTTGTCTGTTTTCTGTTGCTATAACAGAACACCTGGGGCTGAGTAATTCATAAAAGAAAGATTTATTTTGGCTTATGGTTTTGGAGGCTAGGAAGTCGTAGGGGACAGTAGAGGCATTTGGTAAGGGCGTCATAACATGGAAGATGATGACAGGAAAAGCAAGTTGTGAAAAGAGAACACAGGAAGGCAGCCTGACTTTATAATAACCTGCTGTCAAGATAGCGAACCTGTTCATGCAAGAAAGGCAATCATCTTTTTTTTTTTCTTTTTGTTTTTTAAAGAGAGTGAGAAGGAGAGAATCAACTTTGTTTAGTTTTTCATGTAGCTTTCGTTGCTCTGATGCTTCATTGTGTACGTGGTGCTGGGGTTCAAACACGCATCCTCACACATGCCAGGCAAGAGCTGTACTGCTGAGTCACCGCTCCAACCCCCTCCACCCCCAAATCATCTCTTAAAAGCCTCACCTCCCAACACTACTACAATTGGCAATCAAAGTTCAACATGAGTTTTGGAGAGGGGGGAAACATTTAAAACATTATAGGAGGGCATTGTTTTTTTTTTACATGTTTACTTGTTTTGTTTTAGAAAATTAGGATTATACAGTATGTACTATTTTCTAATGTGTGTTTTTAGGCCTGATAATTTATCTTGAACATTTTTCTATATCATCTAAGTGTTAGGAAGATTTGAAGAGTCCAAAACCAGAAAGATCTTTTAGAAGACCATTGTACTAGTTCAGGCTAGATTCAGAAGTCAGAACTAGGGTGATGTCGTTAGAAATAAAATTACTAAAAATTTTGAGGCGCCGTAAGAAAATCAAACATGTGCCCAAAAGTTGGTGAGCAAAACAGATTTTTTGCAGAACGGTGCACTCACAAAGGGGATCTGATAAGCAAGCACGTTTGGGTGGGCAGTCAGCCTGCTTATATCTCCAACCTGCCACAGTCCTATCCTTCACTGTGATTGGAGGAGTGCAGGGGTACAATCTGCACAATTGGCTAATATAAAAATGTGGGTATGGAAGAGTTATGGGTGCAATGGGATATCTGATAAGAGGTTTAAAAATGGATTACCTCTGGGGACCACATGGTTCCCCACCTAAGATGTTTCCTTTTATATGCGAACCTTAAGACTGCTTTCTGAAAATGGAACATCAGACTTTCTATTTCTCAGTGTCAAAGAGCCTAAGAGAAATTGCCAAAGTAAGTGCAATAAGTTTGACAGTTGATGACTATGTTACTCACTTTCCATTACTCTAACAAAAATGCTTGCAATAAATTCAAAAGAAATAAAGATTTATTTAGGTTTCTGTTTCAGAGGTTTTAATCCATTGTCACTTGGCCCTGTTGTTTCTGGACCTATAGTAAGGCAGAGCATCATGGTGGGGAGCATGTGGTGGAGCAGAATTGCTCACCTCATGGCAGCCAGAAAGCAGAGCCGTGGTGGTGGTGGTGGGGTGTGCATGTGGGGTGTGTTCGTGCGCACACAGAGATTGACCTGCTTCCTCCAGCTACATCCTACCTCTTAGTTTGCACCACCTACCAAGAGCCCATTTAGCTATGAATCCATCAGTGGATTAATCCATTGATGAGGTCAGAGTCCTCATGATCTAATCACCTCCGTAGGCCCCACCTCTAGTCACTGCTGCTTGGAGACCAAGCCTTTATAAGCTTTGGGGGGAACATTTCAGATCCAAACCATAAGACTGGCACCAAGGTGTGTTCAAAGGTGAAACCAGAGTGGTGTCATTAGTAGAAATGGGAGTGACAAAGAAGAGAAATAGTTCAAAATGGAGTAAGAGATGATCAGTTTAACTTTGAACAACCTGAGTTTAAGATATCTGTAGAAGTTCATGATATAATTATTTAATCCTCAACATTCTATTAGATAAGAACTCTATTTTTTTGATGAAGAAACAAATTCAGAAAAGAAATAACCTGCCTGTGTTAGACATGAAGACTTTTCTGTCTGACACACAAGCTCCTTCCTGTTGCTCTGGTAGAGGACTTGACTAGTTTGTGTGAGACCTTGGGTTTGATCCCTAGCACTGTTAAAGAGATTAAAAAAAAAAAGAATACCAACTGAAGTCCAGTAGTGGCTTACAACCGTAATTCTAGTAATCTTAGCAACTCAGGAGGATTGCAAGTTCAAGGCCAGCCTCAGCAAATTAGCAAGACCCTGTCTTAAAATAAAAAGGAGTGGCGGGAAGGAAGCAGTGGCTCAGTGGTTATATGCTTGCTTGGCATGCATGAGGACACGGGTTTGAATCCCAGCACCACATACACAACAAAGTGTTGGAACAATGAAAGCCAAATGAAAAACTAAATGGAATTGATATTTTCTCTTTCTCTTTCTTTCTCTCTCTCACTGTCCCTCTCTAAAAAAATAATAAAAATTAAAAAGTGTGGATGTAGCTCAGTGGTAGATCACCCCTGTGTTCAATTCTCATTACTTCCCCTAAAACACAAAACAATAAAAGTGATCCAACAAATAATATAAGTAATAAAGTGAAAAGTACCGTGAACAGACTCTTAGATCCTGTTTCCATTGTAGGAGTGAGGAAGGAGAACCAGAAAACCAGAGGGTCCTAAAAACCAAAGGAGAGTAGAGAACCTACAGTGAATCAGGCACTTGATCCATTACCTCAGTTTTTTTCCTGTTATTACCCTATAGCAGTGATTGGGGTGAATACTCTGATTTTGCCCTTAGAAATAATTGGCAATGCCTGGGGACATATTTGGTTGTCACAAGTAGAAGCTGCTACTGGCTTTTAGTGGGTAAATTCCAGGGATGTTGGTAAACATCGTACCTGGCACAAGACAGCCCTCACAACAAAGAATTATCTGGCTCAAATGTCAGTAATACCATGTTGAGAAACCCTTTCCTATGGTATATTAGCTTCGTTTTATAAATGAGGGGGGAAAAAGTAGTAACTCAGTCATGTAGCAAGAAATACCAAAACTGGAGTTTGAACCCAGGTGAGATCCTAGAGTTTGGGCTCTTTACTCTCTACTGTGTTGCCACTTGAAGGAAGAGTTTCAAGAAGCAAATTGAAAACTGAGGAAAGGAAATTGGATCATGCAGTTATGTAGACGGTCATTCAAAGTCTTTGAGAGGATGGTTTGATAATAATAATCTAATAACTGATTAAAATTAGAAGGCCTTTTAGAGTGGGTTGGAGTGAAGTGGAGGCAATAAGTATAGACTAGTCCTAAATATTTTGATGAAGAGAAGGAAGGTATGGGTACCATAATTGCACAGAGTAGTAAGGTGAAAAAAAGTTTTCTTTGATAAGAGTTGAAACATGTCATAAAAAGAGGGCACAAACCGAAAAGAAGGCATTTAGTGGAGCAGAATCCCAGGAATGCGTTTCCAGATTCATTCAGTCATAATTCTCTACCTGTTCTGTTCTTCCATTGAACTTACTAAGAGAAAATGTCATGTAAATAAGACCAAAGAACACTTTGAGGAAAAGGGAATGATTGTAGATGTTTCCTTAATTTGTCATGACTTTATGGTGTTACCTGTGTGGTGGCACATGCCTGTAATCCCAGCGACTTGGAAGGCCGAGGCAGGAGTATTCCAAGTTCTAAACCAGCCTTGACAATATTGTGAGGTGCTGTCTCAAAATTAAAAATAAAAAGAGTTGGGGATGTGACTCAGTGCTTAAGTGTCCCTGAATTTAATCCCCCATACAAAAAAGAAGGGGGATGCGCTGAGAGATGTAGCTCAGTGGTAGAATACCCTAGGGTTCAGTTCCCAGTACTGAGGGGAAAAGAAATTGGCAGAGGCAGAACTTGAAAATTTGAAACCTGGCTTTTTGTATCAGCCACATGTTTTTCTCCCCCCCCCACCCAAACTTCCCTCTCTACCCGTTTTCTTTTCATATTGCATCTCCTACTTCCCCCCCATACCGGAAGTGATGGTGGTGTTGGTATTGGTACCCAGTCTGATTTTTCTGTTTCTTTCTCTGTTCACTTTTTTTTTGGTATTAGAGATTGAACCCAGACTCTGGTCAACTTGTGTGTGTGTGTGCACGTGCGTTTTAAAGGTGTGTTTTTGAAGAATAGTAGGCAGCTCACAGAATTGAACACAATAAAAAGGCTAAATACTGACCAAAGTTCAAGAACAAACATAGCTTTGGGGAACCCAGGAATAGAATTAGAAGGCCATCTTTCTAGGTGTCTTAGCTCCAGTTACCTTCTGT
>PVKS010036607.1:0-19225 GCA_004027875.1 Aplodontia rufa
GCAGGGGTGGGGATGGGGCATTGATTACAAAGAGGTACAGGGGACCTTTTACGGTAGTGGAAATAATTGATACCTTGATGGTATTGGCAGTTATATGTATGAATTACCAAAATTCACTGGACTATTTGCTGATAATCATTAGACAACAATAAAGTTGAATTTAAAAAAATAGGATTAATTCTAACTACATGGATTGGGTATTTCCTTATGTACTGGTGCTGTACTACAACCTAACATAGAGTTTCTTCCATAATCCTGACAAATTCAAAGGGTTTTCTTCCATTTTTGAAAGGAGAAAACTGAGATTTAGGCAAGTTATATTCCTTGCCCAAGGCACATATGTCTAAGGAGGAGAATCAGATTTCAAAACAAGGTCTGACTCCCTCTGCCGCCTACATCTGGAACCACAAGCCCTGGCATCACATATAGTGTCATAGTATACAGTGTTCTCACCATTTTGGAAAAGACATTTCAAAGACAGGTGTACTAGATGATTGTCAAAGAAGATATACTTAAGCCACTGAATACAGATGGTCCTAATTCACATCATTTAAAAAGCTAATTCCATTTACCTCCTAAGTATCATTTATTCAAAATTCAAAGACTAAAACAAATTTGACCTTATTTCTCTGTGGGGAAAGTTCAGAATGAAAGGTGATATCCCACTGAGTCAAACCATCTAGGGCAAAGACCTTGAACAACATTCAGAGTGAAAGACAACCCAAAACACAGAAATGATACAAATACCATTTCCTTTGTGGGAAAAAAGTAAGCTAAACCAACAAGACAATCTGCCCAGCAGCAAAGAAGAGAGAAAGAAGTAGGTTTTTTGCATATCTGAAATTTGACATTTTCACGATCAGATATTTTTCTTAACTGTTCAGGGAAAAGATAAGTTGTTTGCCTGTTGTGACCCTATTCTGAATAAAAAGATTCAGATATGGAACACAAAAGTTGAAACAAAAAAATAAAAGATGCAGGAGCAAACACTCTAAATCTTCCTGACAGACAAATCCTATGCAAAGATTTATAAATATTATCTGGTTTTTAAAAAATGAACATGGTATGAGAGATTTTCCTTGTCTCTAAAAAAAATTGTTAGTCATCTCGGAAGTAAAGGTAAAAGGAACGCTCATGGAAACCCAGCTTTCCATCTTCCCATTGTCATTTAATGCCACCACCTGTCAGGAAAGGGGTCATTTAAGCTCATAAACATTATTTTAATAAATTGAAGAAGATTTTATTCTAGACACTCAGGATGAAGCTTTGTAAGTGGGACTGGACCAATTCGGCTGTTTCTCTGGCATAATACAAAAGAGCAATGAGTCCCTCCACCTGCAGCCACACTGGAGAATTTTCCCTTGACATTTTACCGTTTCAACGCCATATCAGGATAGAATCAAGATGAGAAAAGCCTTTCTCAAACTCTCCCAGGACAGGGAGGCCTTCCTGCAAAAGGCAGATCTCCCAAATCACATGGGAGGGAGCACAGGGCAAAGGGCAACCCCAGGAGGCCCTGTGCTCCCTCCCTAGCTGGAGGCAAGGAAGGCACCTTTAGGGGAAAACCCCTACACTTACGAGGAACAAGCTACGGCCTCTTTAAGTGACTGTTAACGTACCTTTGAAGTTGCTCTTGTTTCAGTTAAAACTCTTTGGGAAACTTATGAGGAACGAGTCACTCAAATCCACTCCTTTGGGAAACCTAGAGCAAACTCGGCTCATTATTAATGCTGTACTGAGCATGCGCAGAAGCACTTACACCCGCCATCTTGAACTCTGAACGCAAACTGAGCATGTGCAGAAATGCATACCTTGAACTGAGCATGCTCGGAAGTGTGCGCCGCAGCTCTTAACGTGAGTATGGATAGGCTCCCTGAATAAACGCCTCGTATTTTAATTATTCCGGGGGGAACACCGCTTTGGAATAATCTTAATGGTCTCCTTATCTGCTGCAAGTAATACACCTCCTTCCAGTCTTCTAGCTCCTGGTTGTGCTTTTCAGCATTACACTAACCAAGATGGAAGCCCATTGCATTCGGTTCAACTGTCACAAAAAAGTAACTTCTAATTTATTCCTTCTTCACACAACCCTCTCACCCTCCATCATTTTCTTTCTTTATTACTGTTTCTGGGGGATTGACTTATTCCATATTCAAAATACAACTTTACTCTGCCTGTTGTCACCCTTTCAAATATATTCAGTGGGAGTAACCCTTTCTTGACCCTGGACAAAGAACTTGCCCATGTTTTTCCTACTTACTCTTAGATCATATGGAGTTCTACATATATGTTGAAAGTTAAGACTAGTTTTCAAAATTAATACTTTCAGTCTAAAACATGAATCAAAACTCTGACTTTGATTAAACATCAAAACTTCATCCTTATCCTTGGCTCAGACTGGCTGAAGACCAAGCCTACTATTGGGAAAAGAGGCACAAAGTTTTTATTTAAATTATCCCTCTGGAACTTTGTTTTCTTCCTGTCTTCTTTTTCCTAGTCAGTTACTCTCTCCTAACTTGGGTACAGTGCTAAATGTGGGATGATAAAGATAGGACTATGAAAAGTGGATAAGAAATATCTTGCCTGAAATCATACCATTTTAAGGCAGCAGAAGTTAAGGTCTGGCTGGAGTAAGGAAATCTTTGTAGACTCTTCAGAGAAACCCATCATTGGGGACTTTTCTCCTGAAGCT
Organism: Aplodontia rufa; assembly: GCA_004027875.1. Taxonomy (NCBI): domain Eukaryota; kingdom Metazoa; phylum Chordata; class Mammalia; order Rodentia; family Aplodontiidae; genus Aplodontia; species Aplodontia rufa. The sequence continues at coordinate 2,693 of PVKS010036607.1, forward strand.
CCCTTGTCTCAGTGGATGCTTCATGCTGGGTGGCCACTTTAAACTGTTTTGTGTAGGACAGATCCATGGTAACCTTGGCCAAACCAGCTCTCCCCTTATACACAGTTCTCAGAATAACTGTATTGTGTACTGAGAATGCATTATACTGAGAAAATGAAGACCTGGCCATATTAGCCCCGCCTATGTCTCATTCTTGCTAGAACAGGATATTCTGCAATATTTGATCTCAGTGACCATATTGTACCCAAGGTATAAAAATCAAGGACAAAGTGCTTTTAGGGTCCCTTGAGAGCAGAACAATGTGAGACACACACACACAAGACACCATCAGCTCTGTGCAGATTTCCTGATGCATGCCCTCCAAAGATCCTAGGCAATGTGTTCTTGTTGCGTATCTGTGAGTAAGAAATTTACTTTGCCTGACTTATGCTGTCTCACAAACTCATGAAGGTGGTAGTATACCTTTGCACCTGACATTAGACCCACATTGAGACTACAGGCAACCATGCACCCCTTGCCCCTAGGTTAAACAACTTTCTTGATTTCATCAGAAGCACAGAAAGCCCATCAAATACATTACCATGAAGATACTAGGACTAAAGAGCCATAGAGGTGGGTCTGGACCGTTTTGTAGCCACAGCATATGATATATATCACATCATAGATTTTAAACACATGGTGATAAAGTTTTAACCAGTTCTATAACTCCTCACTGGAAGTACACGTAGCTTCCTGGAAATTGCTGGAGTAGCGTAGTGAAGATTGAAACCACTGTGACTTACCAACTCTCATGACTTTCATTAACTTCACAACACAAACCAGCATCACGGAAAAGGAGAGGGAGTATCTTAATTTCGGTTCACATAATGTTTGCTGAAGTTAACATAGATTAAACCCTGGTGTGCTCTACAGTAGCTTTCATAAATTTCATTCCCTGATAATTTAGCCACAAATCAATCAGAATCTTAAAATAGGGACGGTGAAAATTGTACCTCAGGAGTATCTTCAGGTGATCACAAAGTGCCAAATAAACTACAGTAAATAGTTGAAGCCAGTGAACCTTTGGAAGTGGCCAAGTGGGTCCAGGCATACCAGCACTTTCTGTGACATAGTCACTGCTCAGAGTCAGAGGCTCCTCCCAGGAATCTAACAGCAGAGGCTGGGATCAGGAAGCCTTCTTTGTATAGGGCGTAGATAGAGGAGCAGCAGCTACTGCACAGATGTAGAGCACACCTGGTGATAAAGCTTTAACCAGTTCTATAATCACACACAATGGCAGAGAATCTTTTCCATCTGAGAGAAGAATATTAGAAGAGAAAAAAGAAAACCCCTACACTTTTGCTTTTTCCATTTTTGCAATAAATGTTAATCTTCCATCTGTAAATTTAAATTAACATGAACTTAGAGAATTCTCCTATCCAGAAGTAAACAGTATTACTCGAATTTTCTATTTGCTTTATTTAAGAAAACAATTTTATTGCTGGGTCTTTTCAGAAATTGGCTTCTGAAATATACCAGCTTTCTTTTAAAGTCAGAATTTCCAGTACTGGTGATATCACTAATCCTTATTCCCTGTTAATGTCCCAAATTTCTTTCTCTGTATTCAGTAACCACGCGATATATTTGAAAAGCTTTCCTTTCTTGCTAATCATACTCTGACTCTTGTATTTCAGCTACCTCAGTATTCAGTTGCCAAAGGATGCTATTTGATAAACCTGGTGTCGATATCTTAGGAGGTACCTCTCCAAAAAAGAGTTAATGGCCTTGTGGACTCAGCACTGTTTCTCTCAAGCCTCTTCTGTTATGGGCCTTTGAGAACCGCACTGTCCTTTGCAATGTGCTCCCACTCAAGGATTCCCCTATTCTCAGCTCTCAGTTCTGGCACTGAGCACTTGCCACATCATTCATGGCTATAAAAACATTTTAATGGGCCTCTTAGGCAGCAGCACAGCTGAGATTTTCCTCTGAGATGCTAGCCTTTCCCTGTTCTTTTTCTTTTTTTTTTTTTTTTAAAGAGGAAGGGTCAGTGAGAGATAGAAAGAGAGAATCAATTTGTATTTAGTTTTTTCATGCAGCTTTCATTGCTCTGAGACTTCGTTGTGTACGTGGTGCTGGGATTTGAATTCATGTACTCCTGCTTGCTGGGCAAGCGCAGTAATCGCTGAGCCACCCCTCCGGCCCCAATTCAGTTAGTTTTAAAACATGAAAATTTGCTTCTTTCCCTATGCAAACACCATTTATTCAGTCTAAGTCCTTCTTTGCTGTATCCCACAGTTCCTCTTTCAACTATTATCCTTAGGTTTATAATTGATCAAGTTTTTCTTCAGCTCCATTCAAAGTGATATGAACATACCTGGATTTCAGACTTTTATCTATCTGTTGATAAGCTTCATTATCTATTAGTGACTGGCCTAAATACTGAATCTCTAAAATGAAAACCATGACCAAGACTTCATGGTTGTTCACTGAAGATTCCTGACCAGAAATGGAATCCTTTTATATCACATAAATCAAATCACTCGGGTCACCACAACTCAGTCTTTTTTCTTCTGTGGTTCCATTCAACAATTCCAGAAGTTAGAGAATATACAAGAAAAATATCAGAGAAGAATTCATAGCATGTGGAGGTGTGGGGGAAAGTAGGGATTTAATCTTCCTTTGACTGCCTCATTGGTCCTAGATGTTGGCAAGTATATATCAATTGCGGCTCCATAAGCTGAAGAAGAAACAGCAGTCCAGGTGACAAATCCTGCACCACCCACCTATCACTGTGCCATTGATCCAAAAATCCAAAGAGGTACATGTTGAAGTGCTGCTACCTGTTTTGAAGTGAGCCTTTTTGTCCACCAAATCATTAACTAGTACTGTCCTTGCTGTAATGAGAAGCAGAGATCAAGATGTCCTGATGCCAAACTTGTTTTTCAGTAGGAAACTTTGACCTAAAGGTTCAGAATCACTATTTCCATCAGTTCAGATGGCACTGACTGTACTCACCAGTTATAGACTTGTAGGTGGTAGGAACAGCAGGGGCTGCTTCTCTTGCCACAGTTCTAATCTTTATGACGGATTTTGCTTCTCTTTATATGCATCTTGCCCATACTAATTATAATCTGTTACACTATAATTTACTCAAGATTCCCTGTTGGATAAAACAGAGTCAAGGAAACACTAAAGCTTTCACCAATCTGCTGTCACTACAGAGTGAAGAATCACAAAGTAGATACTGCAAACAATGCACATTTTCATTTTTAAAAAGCATTGAAGTCCACTCTGGATCAGTACTGAATTGCTCTGGTGTTTTGCCATCCATTCTAGAAAAGTCTTAGCTAACAGTGTCTTTGGCCTTCAAACCTGCACTGATATCTTGGCCTGTTATGTTTTGCTACTCTATCAAGAAGAGTCGAAGGAAAACACATCCAAGGAAAAATGTAATAAGAGAAAAAAGAGCTAAGTCAGCAATCACAGTCTTCCTGAAGAAAGCTCTCCCAGGAAAGAGCTTGGGCTGTTTTATCACATCAGCTCATGTAAACACCATGAAAGCAGCAACTAAATAGGACATACCATGAAAAATAAAAGCTTTTAGCCTCCCTGAGCTTCACAAAAACATTTCCATTTCTTTAGTCCAGTAGCCTGTAATAACTTTACCCTTGACCCAAATCATAACTTCACCTTGCCAGAGATAGAACAAATAAAAGAGTGTTTTAAACACGAGAAGGTAGGGGACAGAGTTCACACGTCAAAGGAATCTGAATTTGTACAGCAGAATTCTGGAAAGATAGATAGATAGATTATTAAATTAAAAACTCAGTCAATCATTGATTTATTTTCACAATAGCATCTAGGCAGGCCAAAGGAGCTTAGTAAATGCATCATAAAGCACCCATGATAGTCCTGTTTCTTCCTAAAATTTCATGCAGATTTAGAAAACTGCTTATATTAGAAAAAAGACCCAAAACAATTTTATAAAGTAACCCTGACCTGAATAATCCTGGTAAGAAAAGATTATATCAGTAATGCTTCACCAAAAATAACCTGGTCTCATAATGTACCATGAATTTCAGCAATTTAAAAATTTAAAGATATACTTTTCTTATATCCACAGGCTTACATGTATGAAGAAAATATTATACAATAATTCTCATCATAATTCTTAATAGCTACTTGAAATTTTTAAACAAAAAACATAGAAAGAATTATTGGAACAAAAAAAAAGTGGAAGTACGGGTAAGATGTGTTCAGTCTAAGTACCAAGTAAGTAACCTGTGATAAGCATAAGATCAGTGAAATAAGCAAGCAGCACATAAGTATTTTTACATAGGTTTCAGATAACGGGAAAAAATCCCCAAGTGCATTACTTGTAGGAATAGAAGGATGAGGTAAACATTAGCTATCCATAGGTACATATTTCTACTGCTTTGCATAAGGCAGCTGTTACAAGACTGCACAACAAGACAAATAGCCAAAATATGAAAATAACTGTTTTCATGCATTGCACAAACAAGCAATAGAGAAGGCAATTCCTGGAAGAGGGGAAATTATGGCATGAATCCTACAGTAACCCCAAGTTTTTGCCTAGAGGTAATTTCTTAAACAGCACAAGGAAGGGTAATAATAACAGTGAAGGAGAAAAGTATCCAAGTTCAAGGGAGTCATGAATGCTAGAATTTGTGGGTCAAAGGAGGTTGTACAGAGAAAGAACTGCAGAAATACACATAGAGTTTGAAATCTTTGGCTGAATGTCAACTTAAAATGCATAAATTGGCATTTTTAGGAAACCATTCATAATTTTTTTAAAAAACCTCTCAGGAAATAGTAATGAAACAGTAGTGCCTCAAGATGATGAAAACCATCTATTAAAAACTTATGGTTAACATCATTCTTAATTATGAAGGATTGGATGATTTACCCTAAGATGGGGAGGAAAGTAAACATCTCTGCTTTCAACACTTTTCTTCAAAATTGGGGTGGAGATACAATAAGAAAAATAAATAAAAACAGATATTGGCAAGGTAAAAAATAAAGCTATCTCTAGTAACAAGGTCATAAATATGTATGATGGGAAATCCTGACGGTCTACAAAAAAGTCACTAAAACTAGTAAGTGAATTTAATAATGTCAAAAGGTATAAGAATAATATTCAATACCAACATGAGTAACTAGAAAATGGAGATAATTATAAAATGATCTTATGAAGAGAAAACCATTTGTAATGACATCTACAAATATGAAACAACTCATGATGAGTTCAACAAAATATATGCAAGACTTGTATACTAAAGACTATTAAACATCCTTCAAAGACATTAAAGAAGACTTAAAGACATAGATATATAATTTTGGTGACTTATAAGAGTCAATTGTTTTAAGATGTCAATTCTTCCCAAATTAATCAGTAGATTCAATATGTTCTCAAAGTTCCCAGTCTTTGTGTAGGTGTATGTGAACACATGTGTGCACATATGTGGAAATTGAGACGCTGGGTCTAATATTAATATGAAAAGGCAAGAGATCTACAAGAGCCAAAACAACTTTATTTTTATATTTTTAAAGACAGAGGGACAGACAGTGAAAGAGAGAGAGAGAGACAGAGAGAAAAAAACAATTTTTTAATTTAGTTTTTCATGTGACCTTCATTGCTCCGAGAAGGAGTTCATTGCTCCGAAAAGGAGCTGTGTACATGGTGTTGGGGTTTGAACTCACGCACTTGTGCATGCTGGGAAAGCGCCATAACCACTGAGCCACCACTCTAGCCCCTCAAAACAATTTTGAAAAGAAAGACAACTTGTGCCACCTGATTTCAGCACTTAATACATAGCAAAACTCAAGAAATTGTGGCACTGGCGTAAAGATAAACATATAGATCAATGGAATAGGATAGAGATGTCCAGAGACAGATCTTCATATGTACCATCAATGAATTTGTGACACATGCACCAAGGCAATTCAGTGGAGAAAGTGTGGTCTCTGTAACAGTGCCAGAACAACTACACCAACACTTGTAAAATACTTAAAAATTACCTAAAAGTAGATTATGGTAAATTTCAGTAGATTAAAAACTAAAACTATAAAATCTGTAGGAAAGGATAGGATTTTTTTTACAATACTGAAGTTGGCAGAGATTTCTTTTTTGCCCCTTCTCCTTCCTTCCTTTCTCAGCTTACCCATTCTTTTTAGATATACATGACAATAGAATAAACAATGACATTATTATAGAAGCATGGAGTAAAACTGCTTCTAATTCAGTCCTCAGTATTTCCCCTTCCCCTGACCCCTACCATTCTCTTCCCTCTACTGATCTTTCTGTTATTTACTCATAGTTTTCAAAAATAGTTTATTTAGTTTTGATTGTTGATGTACATTTGATGAGACTCACTATGGTATGTTCATATATGGACATTGGAAAGTTAAGTTTGATTCATTCCATGAATATTTCCTATCTTATCCCTCCTTCCTCAGTTTCCTCCCCCTTTGTCTATTCCTCTGATCTTTTTCTTTATTTGGAGTTAGCTTCACATATCAGAGAGAACATTCAAACTTCAACTTTTTGAGACTGGATTATTTCCCTTAGCATTATAGCTTCAGGTTCTATCCATTTGCTGGTAAATGACATAAAATCATTCTTCCTTACGGCTGAGTAATACTTCATTGTGTATATATATATACCACATTTTCTTTATCCATTCATCTCTTGAAGAGCACCTTAATTGGTTCCATAGCTTAGCTTTTGTGAATTGTGCTGCTATAAACATTGATGTGGATGTTGGCAGAGATTTCTTAGAACACAGAAAACATAAGCAAAATTTTTTCAGTGATATAGATTAGACTCCATAAGAACTAAAATCTGCTGAGTAAGACATAGTAAGGAAAATGAGAAAGCAGGCTACACAGCAGGAAAATACATTCTCTCTGACTGAGAGACTATCTCCAAAATGTAAAATTGCTCTTAATGACTGAGAAACAAAAGCAAAATAACCTAATTTTTAAATACAGGAAAAATGCTGAATAGACTTTTCACCATTGCATATGAATGAACAATAAATAAATGCTATTCATCATTAGTCATTAAAGAAATGCAAATTGAAACTGTAAGGAGATGCATATATATATATATATATTTCATATATAAAAAGATTGACAATGCCAAGTGCTGGTCAGTACACGGAACAACTAATGGCAATGTAAATTAGCACAACCATTTTGGAAAACAGTTTAGTAGATTATTATTAAACACACAATTACCATATGACCTTGCAATTCCACTTATAGGTATGTACTGAAGAGAAATGAAACATACCCATACAAATTCTGGTGCTTACATACGCATAGCAGCTTCAGTAATAACCTAAAGTCAGTAACAGAAGAAATATTCAACAACAGGTGAGTGGGGGGAAAAAAGAATTATATCTATATAACAGGATAACTCTGCAACAAAAAGAAATGAACATTGCTATGTGCAATACTATGGATGAATTGCAAAAACATTGCTAGCAAAGGAAACTAAAATACAAAAGCCAGTATCCTATATAATTCTATTTAGAAATGACAAGATTAATCTATAGATCTATATATACAGAAAATAGGGTAGCGTTTGGGTTTAAGGATGAGAGATTGACTGCATAGTGGCACAAGGGAACTTGGGCAACTGATGGGAACATTCTATTTCTTTGTGGTGCTAGTGGCTACATGGTTATATCCTTTTCTCAAAAGTCACTGAAAGGGGGACTGGAGTGGTGGCTCAGTGGTTATGGTGTTTGCCTGGCATTCGTGAGGATGCAGGTTCAAACCCCAACACCACATAAACAATGAAGTGTTAGAGCAATGAAAGTCACATGAAAAACTAAATAAAATTGATTCTCTCTTTCTGTATCACTGTCCCTCTCTTTAAAAAAAATAGTCACTGAAAGGTAATTTTAAATTTTTAAATGGAATATATTAAATATCAAAAAAATATAAAATATATATTTTCCTAGATACAAATTATTTTACCACTGGTAACGTCCTCCTTAAATCAGTCACCCCTGGGTGATAGCCATTCTGGCTTCTCAGGTTTTGACCCATGGGGATAAAAACAATTTGTTTGGTAACAGCTTTTGATCAAACATTTTGCCCTGTGTCTCTCACATAGAATGAGTTGGCTTTGGGTGCTTACCTTCCTTACTCCAACCTCGGAACATAAGCCTCCACTAGAGGAGAGATGTAGTATAAAGGGGCAGGATACATAGATATCATGTAGCATGCAGATAATGTGGGTCCTTCCTCCCCACTGCTTCTCTCCCAAGATTTGTTAACCTTTCCCTTCTCTTTCCCCTGGCTTCTCACTGTGGGTTTGGTTGTTATTGTTTTGCTTTAGCTTGTTTGGTTTGATCCTAGGGATTTAACCCATGGGCACTCTATCCCTCAGTTGCACACCCAGCCCTATTTTATTTTAATTTTTATTTTGAGATAGGGTCTTGTAATCCCAGTGACTCAATATATACCATGTAATTTTACTATCTTAATTTGGTCTGTGAGACATCAAATTATGACTTCTAAATAGTTTGCTGGCAACATTCTTAGAAGTTACCATGTCATCAAGATTTTTCTCATTATATCAAGAGTACACGCTATCAGCACTGTGAAATCCACAGATGTGCAATGAGAACATTAAGAATTGGAATTACCAAGACATTGAAACAAAAACTATACAAGCACTAATGAAATATGGGGGGGGGGGAGGCTAATTGAAAACAGGTAAAGAATTAGAAGGTAGTAATGTCTCATAACAGTGAAAAAATATAGCCCATTATGACATGGTGATTAGATAAGATGCCTAATCATGATGACAAGCAATAATTTTTTGAGAGAGAGAGAGAGAGAAGAAAAAAATGTGTGCTAATTTTTTAATTTTTTTGTCTGGTTTTTATTTTTCCTGGGGATCAAACCTGGGTCCCTGCACATGCCAGGCAAGTACTCTACAGCTGTTACCTCTCCAGTCCCTATTTCTTTCTTTTTAATTGTATGACATTTGCATACTTTTGTCAGTGAACTTCTGGCATAATTATTGATATAGTTTGGCAGAGGCAGGTTGAGACATGTATGTGTGATAGAAAATAAGCAGTTCTATAGCATGCAACGATTACTATAACCCAGATCATTTAGCTGCATGTGTGGCTTTGAATCTGCAAGATAACAATACAGGGGTCCAGAAGAATGTCTTCAGTAATTACACCAGATTCAAACATTAGATCACTGAACTAAGTCATAGGTCTTATGTCTTTTCAATAAGGATAATCAAAAGAAAAAATATCCATCAAGTATCAAATGAAAGTTGGACAACAATGGTACATTCATAATCTTCTTCTTACAAAAATGATGAACATGAAGACTGTCTAGCCTCCAGGCCATTACGATTTAGTCTTCCTCCTCCAACCTGTCTATATGAAACAGTTCACATGTAATGCAACCTGGTAGATTAGTTATCATATGAGGCAAAGGAAAATATTCAGTGCTTAAGATACTTTAAACAAATAGTATTTCTCATCAGTAGTAAGAACATTACTGCTATCCCTAATGCCACTATACTTCCTGGGTAAGTTATGTCAGATACTAATCTGCCTTTCTGAATCTTTACAGAGGTATTAAACTCTTCATGAGGTAGGGAAACAAAGTCAGGCTGTCAATGTAGATGGAATGATATGGGTTAATAAGAAGGAAATTGGCTATTTTTTTCTTTTTTTAAGGTAACAAAGATCACCCACTGTTCCAAATAAACAGATATGCATGTCAGCTTGACATCCCCTCTGCTAACAAGAATGGCTCAGATGAAGACATCTGCTAACAAAGGTGTTTGTAGGGACAGATACAAAATGGCTACCGTTAGGCTCTCTCACTGAGACTTAACAGCAGGCAATGCTGTGATATGTTATATTTTTAACAAAAGCTGGGAAGCGGCTGTCTCGTGGTTAGTCAAGGTCAGACACACTCTGATTCAGTGTCCTTACTCAAGGTCGTGAGTGTTAACATGTGAGCCTGTGCTCACTGACCTAACATGTTGACAATGTGCCTTCTTTTTTAGGCCTATCAAAAGTGGTGCACTGGGGGAGGGTCCTCTGGATAGGATAAAAGGATAGATTCCACGTCAAGAGGTGGGACCTTAGCTCCAAGGCCGCCGCCTCCCCCTCCTGGGTAGAAGTCTTCTATCCTTTTCTTAAATAACCCTGTTTACTCTCGCTACTTGCTTCACTTTCCTAAATGAAGCTGCTTGTTACACTTGCCTTCGTGTTCTGTGGTGTTCCTTTTTTGACTCCGTGGAACAAGAACCCAGCACCAATGCAAGCTCAATATCATTGGTACCAGTTAGAATCATGGGAGCAAATGAAACAAGGCCCCACCACAACTTGAAAAGGAAGATATCACAGAAATTTATAGACCAATGTTACTCTATGTTTTTTCAGTCTTTTCCCCAGTGTACAGCCTTCTCCTCACCAAAGCCATTACTATGCAAAAAAATAGCAGTAGAGACCATTATCAAGAGAGTAAAATGAATAAACTTTGAAACATGCACTTGAAATATGTCTAAAGCAGAGATCTTGTGGGCCTTGTATAGCTCAAACTATATACACACGAGGCTGGTATTCAACTAGCGAGTTTGGTACAGTCACCCCAGGTGTTAATATGTTGGATCACTTCCCCCCTTAAGCTTATAAACAGGTGATTTACTAGTTGCTCCCTCTTACCCACCCCCATAGACACAGGGAGCTCCTCCTCCTCTTCCCCTGGAAGGCCTAGCCACCTCTAGATTTGATTCACTGGTACTTTATGTCATATCAATTATTAAATATTTTGAATTTATCCCAAAAGTATGTGCCAATTCATACACATGGAAAGATAAATTTAATGCAATATCCCTTGAGAGGACAGACTTTTCAGTTCACTGCCTTGCCTAACAATAAAAGGAAATATTATAGGTCCCCACTTCCTGCCAATTGTTTGTGGATATTCTTAAACAAACAAATGTGGAAGTACCTGGTAACTATACTTTACACAGAAACATTAGAGACTTGGGGGGGAAAACCTAACTTCCAAGTATGAAACAAATATTTTAGGTTATTAAATCTTGCTTTATCACATTTTACCAAGCAAAGAACTTTTAAAACACCTGATAATTACATAATTAAAGAATATTTTTTAGGAGCTGAGGGTACCATCCAGTGGCAGAGCACTTGCCCAGCATTTGTGAAGCTCTGAGTATGGTCCCCAGTCCGTTAAACACTTAAGGCTTAAGCTTTAAACTCATTAGAAGAACTAGACTCTAGGTGATCTTGTCTAGCAATATCCTCATGTATAATCTGTTAGGATTATTTTGCTTTGAAAATCCTCTATCTGTTGTGTCATTGATTAGGGGGATATAATAGCAAGATATGCAAAGGATTTAGGAGTTATTCCTAAACAGTGTTTCAGGAAAACAGATGCAGTGGCCATATATACATTGATGCTCCTTCTCCATGGCAATGTGGATATGCAAATCATGTCTGCGTTCTCATCTAGGTACTCGGTACCACAATTTAAACATATCTTTTTCCAGGTCCTAATTCCACTTCACTATTTGTTTGCTCTGCTTTCCTTTGATTATACTGACATCTAACGTCAGAATCAGAGATTATCTTCAGCTCAGTCCTTGTCAAGTTTCCAAAATGACTGGGTTCCCTTGGGTCACACACACATTCACTAGGAAAATTTGTGGGCCAAGAAACACATGAACAAAATGGAGTCAAACTGATTTAAAATTAAAATGGAATTAATACTTGAAACATTTTGAATTATGTTTTCAAAACTAGCTGCCTGCTGGGCACCCTTCGGGAGGCTGATACAGGAAGATCACAATTTCAAGGCCAGCATGGGCAACTTAGGGAGACCCTGTTTCAAATAAAAAAAAAAAAAAGTTAAGGGCTAGGGATGTAGCTCAGTGATAAAGCCCCTGAGTTCAATCCACAGTACTGTAGGCAGAAAGACCTGTCTGCCTCTCATCTTGAGATAAGTATCCTCTTCATAAAAGTCATATAGTTTGGGAAAATACCTAATATTATATTAGTCTATCATGTTGCTAGAAAATTTTCTTATTTAGTTCCTGGACTTTGTGAATTCACTTGAATAAGAGATAATAAATAAGAGAAGTAAATAGTTATTGTGAATTCATCATCAACATTCATTTTTATATTTTTTCTTCTTAAAAAAAAGAGCAAATGACTTTTTAAATTATCTGTCTCTTCTCCAGTAACTACAAGAAAGCCTGATCCAGAGGTGGAACACCTAGCTGAGAAGGTATTATCTGCTTTCAATTACTTTTCATGTTCCTTCCCATTTAATCTTTTTAACAATTCTGGAATATTATCATTTCTACTTTTTTAATAACTGGCCTGGGATCACAGTGGCTGCTGAGCAGGATTTGGACCCAGACATCCTGGCCCTGGAACAGAACAATGGAAAACTAGATGCAGAGGGCCAGTAGCAGCATAATCATTGTTCCTCACCTAACTCACAAAAGTAATCAGCTGTCATGACAACCATTAAGGCAATGGCAAAAATGATGGTGGAAGCATCCTAAAATGTGGGACTACAATCAGTGGTCACGCCATGAGGGATCCAGTCTCTCTCCATATTCTTACTATTCTACCAATCAGGGTTCCCCATCAAGGCCCAGCAGGGGCTCACTCCTCTTGATGCTGGAATCTGTCTGCTCACCTTCCCTAGGAACCCACTACCAATGGCTGCACATACTGCCTTTAGAGAGCAAAAGAACACAAAATTTGTGTTCAAAATGTCTGAAACAAGGTTCTGTTGCTTATGGTGAACTTGGGCAAATCACTAAACCCATTTTAGGTTTAATTTAAAGTGGAGTAAATGTTAGGTTTCAATACAAGACAATCTAAACCTATAGACATCTAAATTCTACTTTGAATGAATGGGGGAGGGGAAATGGCAAAAAAGTCTGCTTGGCAAAACTGAAAATTCATGGAAGATCAGAGTAAGAAAAGATTCATAGGCCCATAATCTAATACATATTAAATAAAGCCTATGGTACTAAACCATCGGATGGGGTATGGGAGAAAATTTCATTTCTGCTGGAGTTTCTAGAAAGCTCATAAAACCTGGAGACTTCATGGTATGGTAGGACACCCATGGCATAAACCTGGCAAAGACGCTGGCTTTGGAAACAGTTCAGTTAGTGAAGAGCTGGCTGTATTCCCTACAGAGAGATCTTAGCATACTTATATTACTATAGACATAAACAGAGGTTTAAAATGGAAAAGAAGGATTGCTGATATTTTTATTGCAATGGAGGTAATAAAGAATAAACTGCTACAAAAATCAGCTCAGTTGGTTACAAAACAAACTTGTGAAATTCATGACACTGAGGAAGAGAATGAAAAGAAGAAATATATAAAGCATTCATAGATAACCATGACAGATTTCCAATATATGCAGAATAAGTTCTCAGGAAGACTGAACAGAATGACAATCAATAATCAGCTATAGAATAAGGGGAGAGGAAAAGCACTTATAGGAACCAGGTTCTTTAAAGTATGTTAACTTTGTCTTTCCTAACCGTGCCCATGATATCAAAATAACTGCCTCATTTCCAGAAATGACTGTATCAAAAGGAAAAAAGGACCATTTTCCTTCACAATTTTTATTTTCATTGAGGAAAAAAATCTTTCCTTTAATTGTCCCTTATATTTCATAGGCAAGATTTATGCTGCATGTTTACAGATAAACAGTTGTTCAGTAAGGGGACTACCATAATTGGGTTACAATAAAATAGACCAGGAGTGCTCAACCTCTGCACTTGTGGCATTCCAAGCTGGAATTCTTCATAGTGGGGAACTGTCCTGTGAATTGTAAGGTATTTAAAATGAACCCTCCCCAACTGTGGCATTCAAAAATCTTCCAGACATTGCCAAATGTCCCTGGTTGAGAATCACTGAAATGATTTCTCCCTGGGGCTGGTAATGAAGCCCAACTCTCCTAAATATGAAATAACACAGCTGGGAATACATAAACCAAATCAGTGTCTGCCAGAAAAGAGACCTATATGAAAGAAAAGTGGTCTTAAAAAAGCATCAAATAGGGGCTGGAGCAGTGGTTTGGCAGTTACGGCTCTTGCATGGGTTCAAACCCCAGCACCTACATACACAACTAAGAGTCAGAAGAAGGAAAGCCATGTGAAAAACTCAATAAAAATTGATATTCTCTCTCTCTCTCTCTCTCTCTCTCTCTGTCCTTTTCTCTTAAAAAAATCACTAAATACATTTAGTACAGTAATTCTTTAAAAGAAATATATAGCAAATATAAAAATATGAACCTAAAATCCTGTATCAATTAAGAAAGAAATGAAGGAAGAGCTTTAGCAGTACTGAGAACTGTTAGTGTAGTGTTTAATCATAAAGTACATAAAATATTAATTTGTGATTATGACTATAACATGCAATCTAGCTGAGTTTTAGAAATATGTCTTTAAACATTTATTTTCATTGAGGATCTGTATGTACAATATTTAGCCCCTAAGATCCTCGACCAAATATTGCATTTGGATGAGAGAAATGGAAGATCAACTGGAAGAATTATATCTTCCTTTATTGAATGCTTCTCTATTCATATTTTTATTTTTTCTCTTTTTTTTGAAGCTATGCAAAAAAAAGTTTTATAATAATCAAAAAAAAACTTCAAGGAAGTTGCTGGGATAAAAGCATTCAAAGCAGAATGGAGGATGTATTTTACACAGTATAATATACGCATTTAATAAATATGAATGTTTCATTAAAAAAACATCTCATTTTGGAAGGACCCTATTTAAGATGAATACTATTCTAAGATAGTGGTATGGAGATATTCAAGTTCATAAAGATACAAATAAGTCATGTCTGATTTTTAAAAACTATCTCCTTACCTTAATCACAACACAACAACACAAAAAGGAACCCCAGTAAAACATGCAAACTTTGGCAATACCTAAACAATATACAGGATTATCACATTTCTGATAAAATTCATAAATGTTCATTAGAACTGGTGACTAATCTGAATTTTTTATTTTTTATTTTTCCAATAAAACAATATATTTATATTCTGAAAATTAGACTTACCCCTTAGAGGCCCCCCTAATTACTCACCCTTGTCCCTCTCCTCTCCCTTCTCCTCAGTACATCTCTATGAATGCCTTAGGTTGTATGTCACTACACCTTTTCAGGGTTTAATACATGAGAGTTGACCGCCTTTCACAATGGTTCAACTTCAGCCTCCACAGATGAGTGAAGACATTCGACCCCTGGTTCTCTGGGTTATGCTGACTTCACTCAGCATGATTTCTTCCATAGCCATCCATTTACCTTCAAAGGCTGCAATATCTTTGTTTCTAATTGCTGAGTAAAACTCCATGGTATATATGTACCACAGTTTTTGGATCCATTCATCCAGTGAGGGGCAACTGGGTATTTCCATAAGTTAGCTATTGTAAATTGAGTTGCTATGAACATATTTCCTGTGTCACTGTAATGTGCTGATTCTAAGTCCCCTGGAAAAATATCCAGTAGAGGAATAGCTGGATCGTATGGTGGGTTCATTCCTAGTTTTTTGAGGATTCTCCACACTGCTTTCCAGAGGGGCTGTACCAGTCTGTAGTTCCACCAACAGTGTGCTAGTGTACACCTCTCTCCACAACCCCTCCAGCATCTGTTATTGTTTATTTTCTTCATTTTTGCCAATCTGACTGGTGTAAAGTGAAATCTTAAAGTAGTTTTCATTTGCATTTCTCTGATTACTAGTGATTTAGAGCATTTTCTCATGTATTCCATGGCCTGATCAATGTCCTCTGTTGAGAAGTTTCTATTTAGTTCTTTGGCCCATTTATTGATTGGGTTTTTTGTGTTTTTAAAGTTGAGATTTTTGAGGATTTTGTAGATTCTGAATATGAGACCCCTCTCAGAAGAATCACAGTCCATGATTCTCTCCAATTCTGTAGGAAACCTCCTGACTAATTTGGTTATTTCCTTGGCAGTGCAAAAGCTTTTTAGCTTTATGACATCCCATTCACTGATTTTTTACTTTACTTCCTTCAATTTAGGAGACATGTTGAAAAAGTCTTTGCCTACTCCCAAATGCTGAAGTGTTGGGCCTAATTTGTTTTCCATCAGTTGCAAGGTAGCTGGTTTAATTCCTAGCTCCTTGATCCATTTTGATTTGATTCTCATGCAAGGTGAAAGATAAGAGTTTTCAGCTTTCTGCAAATGGCTGACCAGTTTGTCCAGCACCATTTGTTGAAAAGGCTGTCTCTCCTCCATGTAATATTTTGTCCCCCTTTGTCAAAAATCAGATGCTTAAAGATTTGTGGATTTGTTTCAGGGTCTTCTATTCTATTCCATTGGTTGTCCTTCCTATCTTGATACCAGTACCATGCTGTCTTTATTACTACAGCTCTATAGTATAGTTTTAGGTCTGGTATAGCAAAATCATCTTCTTTCTTGCTTAGTAATGTTTTGGCTATTCTGGGTTTCTTAT
>PVKS010036608.1:0-19229 GCA_004027875.1 Aplodontia rufa
TTACTTAAAAATTCTGTTCACTTTTGGCAGTTTTCATATAGCCTAAGATTTTAGTTTTTGTTTATTTATGTCCTTGATTCTGAAAATGAAGTCCGAGGAAGATTGTCTGCATGACCAGGCAACTTTTTAGAATTTTGGGGGCTCATCTCAATCCTATTGAACCAAATTTGCTGAAGGTGGGGTCCAGCAATATTTGACTTAGTAAGCCTTCTATGAAATATTAATGCATATTGAAATGTGAGAAGCACACTGATCTATTCAATTGAAAAATAGAGGTTCTAATGAATTTTCCTTAACATCCTAAGTGTTAAAAGTCTAAGGCATAGCACTTGTATGTATTTTTGTTTAACTTATGGAGAAAGAATTCCAGATAAGTGCAAAAATAAATCCTGTTTTGTAACCGAGAATTTATTGTTCAGTATGAGTTTTGATACATATAAGCAGGAATATACCTAAGACACCAAAAAGCAATGTTATATAGATACTAAAATGGATGGTTCTAAGTTGACAAATTGATAAAAATGCACAGGTCATGAAAGTAATCTCCACTATACTAATTAAAGATTCCAGTTTTCACATTGTAATACCAGAAGATGGCTTTTCTTCTTAAAGGCTTCTATCTTCAAAAAATGAAACATGGAGTTGAAGATGTATCTTACTGTGTTTGGATCATGTTTGTGTAATCTGGAATGAATGATTTGAACTCATTGATGTTTAGAGAAGGTGCCAGCAATTGAGATCCAGGCAGAACCATCTACCCAAAAAGTGATCCTAAAGTCAATTAACTGGAAAAAATTAGATGCCAAATTATCTTAGGTGAATTGCGAAATCCTCATGAGTATTTTCGTAATTCAAGTGGAAATAGAAGCCTCCCCTAAAAGAATTTTGGGCTGATGGGACAACTAAATTAAAAATGTATTGACTTTAAAAATAAACAAAAGAAAAAAGTCTAAGGCAGGTACTTTTAGGCTTGTTCCCAGAAAAAGAATTGGCATCCTGCAAAGGTCCTTGGCAACCATCTATAGCCAAATGTTTAAAGCAATTAATTTGCTTAAAATACTGAGATTTTAGCCTACACTACTGGCTATGCAGCCATGGTCCCAGATTTGGACCACACATATCAGATTCTAAATAAGAAAGGGTGAATGGCAGAAAAGGGCTGAAGGACAAGTTCCTCTCATAAGGCATTATTATTGGTTACTGGCCTGTGATCCTGCCAGAGAAGAAGCTGTCACTTCCTAAATTATGAAATTTTAAAGGCTTACAGCTTAAAGTATGTATTCCAGGCCAATGCCAGAAGGTGAGAAGCAGAGCCTATACAAGAGGGCAATGCAGCAAGTGGGAGTTTTGACAATCTCATTTATACAGTAGACAAAAAATAAAATGTGAAGGGGGGCTGGATTGGTGGCTCAGCGGTTACACGCTTGCCTGTCCTGCAGGAGCATGCAGGTTCAAACCCCAACACCACGTACACAGCAAAGCATTGGAGCAAGGAAAGCCACATGAAAAAAAATAAATAAAGTTGATTCTCACTTTCTCTCTCTCTCTCTCTCTCTTTCTCTCACTGTCCCTCTCTATCTCTAAAAAAAAAAGTGAAAGTAACAAAAATTGGAGTTCACAGTGCAACACAAAGGATGGACTCCAGGATAACCTTGGCTGTTAGTTGGGACACTCAGAGAACAACTAGCAATCTGGAAAAAGGGTAAACAGTTCCATCAAGATTTAACAAAGTCCAACTAAACCTTGATTTGACTCACTTCAAGACTGGATCATCATCTTCCACAAAGGCTACATATCAGAGAATGGTGAGTCCTAACCAGAAAAGCATGACATCACTTAGAATCTCCATAATTTCCCACATAAAATATTTTGTACTGAATAAAAATTACCAGGCATAGTAAGAAATAAAACCAAAAGACCAAATAAACAACATGAACCAGGCTTTTTGATTACAGGAGAGAGATCATTAAAAGGATATTTTCAGCAGGAAAACTGAAATGCATAAAATCTTGAATTACAGAATTCAAAGAAAATGCAGCAGGAAATAACTCTATGGATGGCTTTAATAGCAGAATAAGCATAGTAAAATAAAGCATTTTCTAATTGGAAATCATTAGTAGGAGATATCTAATATATAACAAATAGAGGAAAGGGTATACACAGAAGATAAAGGAAAATATATGGGATGAGGAACCCTCATATATATATATATATATATATATATATATATATATATATATATATATATATATATATTCCAGGACTCCCCAAACAACGGAGAGAGAAAACGAACAAAATGATATATTCTGTGATAACGGCTACAATTTTCCCAGATGAATAAAATACATCAAGCCATACAATAAGAAATTCCATGAAATCCAGACAGATAAGTGTAAAAAATGTTGCAGTAAAAGTGCTGACAGCCAAAGTTAAAGAATAAATCTTGAAAATAAGAAGAGATGTTGAGATACATTTCCTTCAAAGGAACAATAAAACTGACAGCTGAAACTTTTCCATTGAAATGATAGACGCCTAAAAGCAACAGAGGTAAATAATTAAAGAGTAAAACCAAACATCTGTTACTTCAAACATCCATATCAAGAGAAAATGTCTACTAAAATAAAGGTAAAATAAAGACATTTCCAGGCAAATAAAACTCTCGAGCATGCTCTCAGTAGAACTACATTCAAAGAATTGTAACTTAATTTCTTAAGGTATTAAAAAATGATCCAATAGGTAAACATTGAAATTTAAGAGAGAATAAAGACCAATAGAAGAGGTAAATAGAGAGTATATAAAATTATATTTGTGGTAAATATATATGAATTTGTGAATCTTATGGGTTTACATGCACATTAAAACAAATTCATAATGAAATTGAAATAAATGGACAACAGTGTGTAAATGACACCAAGTTATTGCAAGGCCATAATATTATTTGGGGTGTGGAAAAACATTAATTTGTACTGGTTGAAGAACTGTGATGAAAATTTGGGATAATAAGAATGAAAATAGGGGCTGGAGTGGTGGCTCAGAGGTTTTGGTGCTTCCCTGGCAAGTACAAGGACCCGGGTTCAAACCCTAGCACCATGTACACAACTAAGTGTTGGAACAACTATGGCCATGTGAAAAACTAAATAAAAAAGTTGTTTCTCTCTTTCTCTGTCTCTCTCACTGTCCCTCTCTCTTAAAAAAAAAGGAATGAAAATAAAAATATATACATATAGATACTTAAAAATCTGGTATAATGTGTGACTACTGAATAATACCTGATTAATACAAAAGAAATAAACTAAGAGAAAGACATGCATTTTTCTAGAAAAAAATGGCAATACTATAAGTCTAATAGTTAATATTTATTAAAAGTGTTAATAGACGTACAACAAATACTATAAGATAAAAATAATGCTGGCCACGGTCACACCTTAAATATAAAGATACGTAAATATTGATTGTTAAATGATAAAAAATTATGCCATATCCCTCCAAAGTAGAGTTGCTTTAACTATTTTTTTTAAAAAATCTGTAGACATTATTACAAGAAGCAGTATTAGAAATAATTTATATTCTAAGGATAAAATTGTTAGTGCACCATAATTTTTCCAAATGTATATCCATCTAATAATAGCATCTAATCTCTGTATAGTAAGCATTAACAGACATAAAAGAAGAAATAGATGAATCTACAATCATAGTTGTAGTTCATAACACATTTTTCTCAATAACTGAGAGCATTGCACAACATAGAGAATATCAGACCAACAAAATAAATAACTTTGCATGTACTTGTATCTTTTCTAAGTTGATTATATGCTAGAATATAAAGCAAATCATAATATTTCAAATGACACATATCAAACAAAATAAGTTTTCTCACCTCTGTGAAATTAAGCTAGAAGTAGAAAAAGATAACTGAAAGATTTCCATCCATACAGTAATACATTTCCAGATGGTCTACGGTGAAAGAACAACATCACAAATTAGAATAAAGGCAAAAAGGGAAAAAGAAAAAGATCAATGAAAGAGAATAAAAATATGAGATTTAGGGGCTGGAGTTGTGGCTTAGCTGTTGTAGCGCTTGCTTGGCATGTGTGAGTATGCAAGTTCAAACCCCAATACCGCGTATAAAATGAAGTGTCCCAGGAATGAAAGTCACATGAAAAACTAAATAAAAATCGCTTCTCTCTTTCTCTCTCTCTCACTATCCCCACTTTATTTATTATAAAAAAAGTACAAGATTTAGAAAGATCAGCAAAGTGAAATGCTCCTTCTTTGAAAAGTTAGCTTTGAAAGAGTAGCCCAAGGTGAGAAGAAGAAAACAAAAGAAAGAAAGAAAAATCCACCAATATCAGGAATGAAAAAAAAAGTATGTCACTAAATAACCTGTGTATAAAAAAACAATGAGAAGAACAATTTATGGTACTATGTTGAAAATTTTAAATAACACTCATTTGGGTTGAAAAAAATATAGCTTTCCAAAACTGATAAAAGAAGAAACAAAAAAATAAGGATATTAATATATCAACTAAAGAAATTGACATTGCAGGAAAAAACTTTCTGATAAAGAAAATCTCAGGTCCATACAACCCAACTGGTACATTCATCCATGTATTTATAAAGAAAATATGGTATCAATTTTGACAGACTCAGAGACAATATTAAGAGAGAGCTTTTCCATGGTGGATTCTACTCCACCACATCTACAAGACCCAACAACTCTCACTTTTCAGGCCCAAGTAATTAATTTTGCCAACCATTGGGAGTGTTGCCTTCCCTTGGCTCACCTTTGAGACTATCCTTAGGAATTACTTTCTTATTGTGGTCTACAACCAAATATTAGTCAATATGAAGGTGAAATGTCTTGGCACTTTTGTATCAATTCAAAATATATGAAATTTTCATTTATCCAAAACTCCCTTTGATTCCACTAGTAAGAATGCTTGTTTTAAAAAATATGGGAACATAATCCACAGAATAAGGGAATATATAATATATATGTGTATATATATTTATGTGTATATGATATATATAATTTAAGCCTATTGAACAGCCTCAATTAAATTAGTTGACCACAATCTCTAATAATCATATTATTTCCAGACACTTACACTACTATATCTATTCTGTAAGTTAATGCTTGCATTGGTTAAAATTATTTATGTTTTTCTTCTTTTCCCTCAATTCTCCAAAACCTTTCTCTTACTTCTCTCACCTAAAATCCTACTTTTCCTTCCTACAGAAACACAATGAAATACAAGAATTTGATTTATTATTATTATTATTATTTGATGTATTATTCACACCAATCTGTTTGTAAAAATAAAAAGCATCAAAATCCATCTTAAACCAATCTTCTCTTACATTCCGGATTACAAGTCTCTTATGGAGTATGGACTTGATTCTTACAATGACCCCCATCCCCTTACCACCCATTGGTCTCTCCATCTCTCTCTCTTTCTCTCTCTCTCTCTCTCCAGGGTGATCCCAATTGTCAAATGGACTTTTTCATCTTAAAAACAAATAGAATACATAATTTGACATAATATTTTCCTCTAGGCATTTCCTGATTCCTTTTCCTCTCCTCATCTCAAAATCCCTCTGCAGATTGTTTAGATTTGCCATCTCCTTTTTCTCTTTCATTTTTACATCACCCTTCTCTAATTAGACTTTTGTCCCAGTCACACCACTGGAACCTCTTATGCCATCTATTACCCACAGATTACCCACTACAGACCAGAATAATGTCATCATAATTTCACTTCACTTTTTGGTAGTTTACCCCAAGAGAGAGCTCACTTCTAACTCTAACTTTTCTGGTTCACAGTATGCATAAGAGAAAGTCAGAGTCTTCAAGATCTTATATATCTGGACTTTTCAGCCCAGGCTCGCATTCATAGTTCCCTTAACTTACCTCGGTTTTGGGGAACAGAAAGATAGTATCGGAAACATATGTTTTACTGTTTTCCTTTGATTTAGGGATGATGTATGCTCTTAGAGCTATTTTCCTCTCAAGCTACCTTACTTTGTAAGTGATAATGTTAAATATTACAGTTGAAATTCATCTGGATGCATACATCCAACTACATATCAAATATATAAGGAGCATCTTAAATCTATCATGGCAGATGCAAGCACTGTTGATTTATCCATAAAATGCTATCCCCCAATTCTACTCCATCTAAGGAGTTAGCACCAATGACTGATCCAGCCACTGAAGCCAGAAATAAGGACTTATTTTCAATATATTTCTTTCTCTTATACTCTGTGTTCAACACCCTATTAATTTTTGTTTGCTTTGTCTCTGCTTCATATCTGGAATCCAAACTCTTTTAGTACCTTCAGTGTTAAAATTCAAGTTGAAGATCTAACATTTCTTACCTGGGATGCTGCAATCATCCCCTAACTGTTCAACCTTCTCCTCTGTTTCTCATTTTGTCCAAGATGTCAACATCAATTTCAATTACTCTTATGTGGTTCTTTCTGCCCTTGAACATGCCAGACCTACCCACCTATCAGTTTTAAAATGTGTTCTTCCTTCTGCTTGCACTATCCTCCTCCTAGAAGTTACTCTCTGTCACATTATTTCTGTTTACTTCTTATTGATTTTGAAATTAGCATTAAAATAGTGAGAAAATACCATGCTAGCATTCTGTCCCATCACACTGAAATGTAAAGTCCTCAAGGGCCCTGAACATTGGAGTGCATAGCTCATTGATTAAATATACTCTGCCTTGGTTTTCACTGACTTCATTTCCCAGAAAAAACCTAAGCACAAGTTCACCCTCAATACATATTTGTTATTTAAATGGATGGATAATTTGTATGAGAGATCAAAAAACATTTCTCAGAAGAATTAATATTAAGCTAACCCTTCCAAAATTAGTAGATGAGAGGTGACCTGAAACAGAGGACAAGGAATTTGCAATGATGCAGAAGAAATGAGCAATATTAAAAAGTAATTGTTATTTGGATTTTTTCCTCAAAATACCTAATAAAAATAGTATCTGTTATTTATTTTTTTTCTCAAAATACTTATACAAGGTATGGAAAAAATTAAATGTGGAATAAAAGTGGAAGTGTTGAATTATAGACTGTTGTGAAATGCAATTTTAAAATGACAAGCTCATTTGTGGAACATATAAAAATATTTAATTAAATAATTTGGTATTTCCTGAGTACAGCTTCTTAAATATACATAATTCTGTGCAGAAAAATATATTTAGAAACATCCTTAAATTGACCGTGGCCATCATCCCTGATTTTACCATAGATGCTGCTCTTACTGGCTTGAATTCAAACTTGTGCATTTAGTCAATAATCTGTTGTTTGCCAACCCTAGTATTCATCAACTTAAACTCATTTTGACAAGAAAAAAAATCACCTAATCTGCTGCCAAGAAACTGACTTAATCTCATTTAGATCTTGTTTTCTTTTTAATTAGCTTTCTTTTTCTCTAGATAGACGTGACCTAAGCAGGTAAATGCCTCACTCTTTCATGCCATAGGATTCATCTTTTCTTTTCTTTTTAATTCTTTTGGTACCCAGGATTGAACCCTGGGATGCTTTACTCCTGAACAACATTCCCAGTCCTTTTTATATTTTATTTTGAGACAGGGTCTTTTTAAGTTGCCTTGGGCCTTCCTAGGCTGCTGAGGCTGACTTTGAACTTGTGATCCTCCTGCCATAGATTCCGAAGCCACTGGGATTACAGGTATGTGCCACCATTCCTGGCAGATCATTTATTACTTAAACCAATATATCCTGGTACAGCAAGACTTATTTCTTTAGCAGAGGTATCCATTTATGCTTATTTCTTTGGCCTTAATTATGGAATCCGATTTCATGAAAAAGGCTTGATCATATCTCATGGATATGATATATCCATGTATCATATATCCCAATGATACTTAGAACAACCTCTATATTCTTCCTTGGCATATAAACCCCAATGGAATCTGGATGCACCTTAATTAGAACTTGACCAGGGTTCTGCTGATTTTCTTGCAGATCCTAAAATGCTTGACAGCCCATGACTTTTCACTTTCTACTCTCTCTGCCTGTATGCTCTTTTCCCAGATATTCATAAGACTCAGCTTCAGTCAAACCTCAACTATAATATCATATCTTGAGGGATGCCTTTGTTATCACTGTATTTTAAATAGATGCTTTCAAAATACATTACCAACATGATTTATTTTGCTTTATTTTTGTTATTTTAATTTACTATAACTTGATATTATACATATTTGTGTTCTTAATTGAATATGTATTTGTATTTTTGAATTGATTAGTATTCCTCCCCTACTGAAATATAAACTTTATAATGAAGACCCTCTATTTTGATAATACCATAGTCCCAGTGCTTAAAATAGTGCTTTGGACATAGAAGGAACTCAGTAAGCATGTACTGAATGAATGATTGAAGTCGAGTCATTAACAGAAACCATATTCTAAGTGAAGTGACATAACAGCATAAAAAGTTTTGTATAAGGGAGACAACGGAAGGTAGGAATGGCTGGAATGAGAAGGTAGCTGCTACAACACATCGTAAGTGTTCCTTTGAGCTTCATTCTTTCTGAAAACAGAGCTCTCAAAATTAAGGCACATCATCAGTTAGACTGACTACAAGTTTTTAGCTTCACCATCATCTGAAGAAGCTCATCTGCTGGCTTCAAGCTTATTCCTTTGCGCAATAATTTAAGACATTTATTTCATTTTAAAATTTTGTCTGTTTCATATTAGAAATGGACTCTAAATTTGGTTCATAACAGTATGTATGTATCTTTTTTATATGCCATAATTAATGTTATGTTCTTTTGTTATACAACTCCTGGAAGAAAAGTCATATCTGAAAACCTATGTCTTCTAAGACAAAACAAAACAAAACAAAATAAAACCGTGTATGTGTGTGTTTAGATATTTTATTTTTACTTTAATTGGTGTAGTGCAATTTTTAAAAGATATTTCTAGTCTTTCAAAAATCAATATTTGTATTTTTAAAATATAATTATGTTAATACTTGTACAACTCTTAAATTTATTAAAAATTAATGAATTGCACATTTATAAAAATGAATTTGATAGTATGATGCTTGGATAAATCAATTTTTAAAGAAATCAATACTCCAGTTAGGCATGGTTGATGAACACCTGTAATACATCCCAGTGATGTGGTGAGAATGAGGCAGAAAGGCTGACGATTGAGGCCAGGTTTAGCAACTTTCCAAGGCCCTCAGCAACTCAGTGAGACCCTGTCTCAAAATAAAAAATAAAGAGGGGCTGGAGCAGTGGCTCAGTGGTAACAGCACTTGCCCGGCATGTGCAAGTACGTGAGTTCATAACCCCAGCACCACATACACAACAAAGTGTTTGAGCAATGAAAGCCACATGAAAAACTAAATAAAGTTGATTCTTTTTCTCTCTCTCTCTCATTGTCCCTCTCTCTCTTTATTAAAAAATAATAATAAAAAAAGAAAGGGCTGAGGATGTGGCTTAGTGGTTATGTACCTTTAGGTTTAATCCATGGTGCCAAAATAAATAAATATTCATGGTTCATAGTCAGTCAATTCATCAAAGTGCTGAAATAATTTTCCTCTTGAACCTCATGCACAATTAGATACTTTGCATACATGCTCACACAAATATATATTTATATTAATTTCTTTTTTAAAAAAGTCAAGTTAAATACTTTGTTACAACTTTCCCAAATTGCATGAAATGTGCCAGAAATAGGGGGTTATTTTTGTAAAGTTCAGTTCCATCTGTATGGCTGTAGCTCTACGCAATTGACAGTCCTAGCTTAGAGCATCTAATTTCAAAAACTATTGAAAGTATGCCAATGAAAACCCTATTTCCTTCTATTCTAATTTCCCTAAACTTTCTTTATCTGCTTGCATGCCAGGGAGATGCATGCCTCAGTTTAGCATTTCTAGTCCTCAAATAATTTGCAGTTTATCTCATATTACAGTTTCTCAATACAAGAGATTTCATTGATTCCTTGGTAAAATAGGAGAAGAAGACACAAGTGCATCAAGCTCTCCCTCCAGATCCAGTCAGTCTGATGTCTGCATCATGTAGTTTTTTTGTGACCATCAAAGCAATACCATTAGCTTAGAGGAGTAGTGAGGATTGACAGTCTATTTAAGTACGACTAAAACATAAAAAATTTTTAAATCTCTTTAGGCTTAATGTGATACATTGCCTTTAATTTCATGGACTAAGTTCACATAGGAAAGGAAGTTTTAAAAATGATTTGGTTTATTAGATCAATGGAAAATTCAATTTGATAAAAAGACTTTGATTAAAGCAATTGAAAGGAATTGAAATCCCCAAATTTTTGTAGCATTCAGTTCACATTTTTACACACTCATTTTAATATGCACCTAATTTATGTAATTTTTGCAAATTTATTCCCTGATCTCTCATGGGAAGAATTTCATTTTAAACTCACATTTTCCCCAGAATATGCTGTTATACTAAGCACCTGCTAATTAAAGTGCTCATCATGAGATGTGCATGGTGACTATTAACATGACTTTCATCTGCTTTATAATTAGTCTGCACCCCTTCCCTCTGCACTGCTGTGTATCTTTTAGAGGAAGCAGAGTCTCTAGTGCTAAGTTGTAAATTTTCTTCTACTTACATTTATATGTGATTTAATTATATTCATAAACAATAGTGAGATTTATAGGATGCATAATATTAACAATTTAGCGAATTGCGGTGTCCCCTGGCTCATTTAAGAATGATTTCTATTATATTACCATGAAGCTAGTTAATGTTAAAAAAAAGAAAGTAAAAACAACACTGAGGAAAGAAATCACTGCCTCAGGAAAAGCAATGCTTAGACAATAATCAGGATGGCAAAGAAAATACAAGAATAAAATATACAGTCCAATCTGAAACCATCAAAAATAGAGAAGAAAAGTGATGTTCTTAGGATGAATACAGGACGCAGTGAAGGGCATTACAATGAAATCTATGAGAAAGGGCTTCAAGAATTCTGCACATAAAACATGAACATTTTAAACAATTGCTCTGTATGTTTTCTCTGTTTATTTTCCCTGAGCTGTAATAGATTTCCTTCTTCTTCCTCTTTGCTATCCTAATTTCAAATTACTTATTTATTTATTTGTTTTTAGCAATGAAAATATGAAAAGGGATATATTTTGAGAGTTAAATAATCTAAAGAAAATTAAAAATTAATACAGAATTGGATCTAATAGGAATGAGCAGAAGCCTTTTCTGTTTTGCTTATCCATCTTTCTGAATAGGCACTCATTGATTCAAATTTTAGGTGAAAATCATTCAAAGCACATGTAGATTTATTCTGGAGTGCAGAAATTGTTCACAATTGAGCATCAACAGAATTCAGACAGACCTAACCTTGAATTCAGTTTCTACTCTCCTTGGGACAGTGACTTTACCCAAGTGACTCAAGGCTACATTTTTCCAATTGTAAAGAACCGTTAATAACACAAACCTTAAGAGTTAATTGGAGAATTAAGTAACTCTTGTGGGAAAGATTGACTGTAAAATTATTTCTCACCCCCTCCTGTATCTTCTACATTGTGATTTAATTTTTTATTATATATCATTTTTGATGGATACATAATTGCAGGTATGTATGGGGTATGATGTGATGCCCTATTTCATTTGTAACACTGATTGAGTAGTAATCAAATCACGGTGTTCAGCATACCAGTGGATTATGCTGCCCTCCCCGCTCTGTGCTTTGGCCATTACAATGTGATGGGATTAACTGTGTGCTGATATTGAGGTTTTGCTTGCAGAAGGTTTGCATATTCTTTCTCTTTTGAAACTTGCACCTACTATCACGAGCATTAAGTGTAGGTTAGCCTACCAGATGAGGAGAGAAAAAATTGTTCAGTTACTCCTTTCATCCCAGCTAACATCCAGTTAATAACAGATTGTCTGATAAGGCCATCCTCAGCCTGCCTGTTTCAGATGACCCTCCAGATAACTGTAGAATGTCCCTGCTATAGACTATAGAGTGAGACCCCTCATGAAAGCCAGTGCAGGAAGAGACTTCCAGCTGAACCCATCTCAAATTTTCAATGAACACAATCATGTACTGCTTATAATGTTGTTCTCCTAAGGCATACATTTCAGAAGTTATTTGTAATCCACCAAGAACTAATGAATAAAACACAGTACTCATTGTTTGAACCAGGGCAAATATACCTTTATCCTAGCTAATACTATCAGAAGTTAAGGTTTTGTTTTAGTTGGGTTCATAATGATTAAGAGATATAATTTGATTTTCACTAAATCTCAAGACATAAAAATAAAGGTTCCTGGGGCTAGAGAGATAACTCAGTGGTAGAGTGCTTCCTTGGCATGCACAAGGACCTGAGTTTGAACCCCGGTACCTCCTATACAACTAAATGTCAGAAAAACAAAAACTAGATGAAAAACAAATAAAATTGATTCTCTCTCACTTTCTCTGTTTTGAAAATAAAGTTTCTTAAAGTTAAATCAATATTTCATTAGAAATCTCTTTACCTTCTTTTAAAAGAGAAAGAGAATCAATCAATTTATTTATTTTTTCATCTGTCCTTTGTTTCTCCAATGCTTAGTTGTATATGTGGTGCTGGGATTTGACACTGGGACCTTGCACACACCAAACAAGGGCTCTACTGCTGAACCCCCTCTTCAGCCCTCTCTTTACCTTTTTATGCATTAATGAATTAATTGTACCCTACATTATTATTCTAAAGGCTCTTTCTAATTTTTTAATTTTTAATTTTGAATACTGTATCCATTTAATTGAAGTTAATTTTCATATCTGCATTAACACTCTTACTTCTCTGGGCTAAAGCTTCAGTGTTTTCTCATTTCAGATAATAAGGTTACATATCACCCTGACAACCACATGTAGTAAATAATCCATCTTTATTTCTTCACATCAGTTAAGAGCTATTTATTTCTCAACAATTTCATAAGTAAACAAATATCCAAGAGGCAAAACAGGGGATAAAAAAAATCTGGAATAAAAGTTCTTTTTGAAGTTCACTTAAAATAGTCATCAAGTAGAAACTTCACATAATTTTAAAACTCGTCAGAGATCTGAAAGTAAAATTATTCATAAAATTTTAAAATCTGACATTTAAGTAAAGTCAAAATGAAAAAAAATCCCACCTCACAATTTGTCATATGTCATTTGTGATTTACTAAGGGCTCCTTGTCTTCTGCTAAATTGGATTAATGATTATAAAATTAAAATGCTATTCTGACAACCTTTTCAGCCACAAGTTAGCTACTACTCTCCTGTGTGATTCCTTCAGTATTTACTATTCCCTCTCAATTTTTATTGCTATCCTTGAGGACTTACTTCAAGGTGAGAATTTATATATAAATCAAGAGTACATGGAAATGAGTATAGGTCTGGGAATAAAGATGGTAAAAGAAATCTTAGAACTTCTTATTAGCAAAAAGACCCTTTGCTTACTATTTTCTGGCCCCTTGACTTTCCTGTTCATAAACATAATATAAACAAGGTATTTGTCTTGAATAACTACAAAATTAGAATGATTTTTACCAATAATAATTAAATTAACAGGTTTATAATTATAGAAGAGCAAGCAGGATTTAGCAATGATCCAATTGTTATATAGACTTTCTTTACATAACAATATGGGTGAAAATCTTTATGTGATTTTGTTTATACATTTTAGCTCTTTCAATTTTATATAATTTGAGATGGATATATTTTATTTAGTATATCTTGTAATATATGGCTACTCATCTATGTTTAATTACCTTTGCCTCAACCTTTACCTAAGTTACTATTGACAGGACAGGCATATCTTGGAAAACATGAACATTTACCCCAGAGAATGATACATTTCTAATGAATTTTTAAACATGAATGTCTTTAAAGCTAATTATGAATCACAAAAGCAGCAGGAAATAATTTCACTCATTTGTTCACCGTTATGATTAGAAGCCTTGCTTATTTAATAGCATGGACATTGCACATTTTTTGCAGACCCATCTTGGCACAAGCGCAGCTCTTTGGTTGGTCACCATATGCATAATGTCACGATCTCTGGATCTCTGGATGGGACGGGGAAGGGAAAGAAACCACAAGAGCCCTCCAGCTGTGTTCTCCTTGAGGGTTCTGTAACTTATCTTTGCAGAGCTATATTTTAGTGAGTTTCTTCTGAAGTGGAAGGAAACATTTAGTACTTTGGGGGAGACAGAGGGATTAAAGGAAAGTAGAATGTGACAAATTGGAGTGAAAAGAAAGGAAAATCACTGTAACAGTTCTTTCATTATTTAACATAGTTTTTAACTGCTCTAAGTCTTTTGGCACATAAGGCAAAACAGCAGCAGTAGGAGACTCCAAAGTTTCAAAAATTAAACCCACAGTTATTACTATTTCAAAAGAGGTGATTTTCAAACATACAAAGAAGCATCTTAAGAATGCAATATAATCACCCAGAGTAATTTAATGAGTTATGTGTGACCCAACTATTGATGTATGGTCAGTATTTAGGACTCAGTAATAATGAAAATTTAAAATGCAAAACATTAAGATCATTCCTAGTTAATGATGAAAACTTAGGAATACATTTATATGTGTAAAATGTAGTATTCTATACTTTGGTGAAACATTTTTAATTTTTAAGTAAAAAGTAGATACAGAATGACAGCAAATAATATGTTCATGGAAGAAAAAGGAAAGGATGAGTTAACCATGGCTTTGGACAAAACATTAAAATAAAAGCAAGAAAAAAAAAATAAAAGCAAGAAAAAAACCCCAGAGAAACCATTTGTTAATCCTTTTTATGTATGTAAGATAATCCATGACATACACAAGGAAGAAAGCATGGAGCAAACAATTCCTTATAAAATCACATAGCATTAATATTGATTTATTTTTTCCATTCCCATTCTAATCACCTGTAAGATTTAGGAGAAATACAAAAGAAATATAAAATACAATTCATTCATTCTGAAGATACTGAGGGATCTAGTATCTTTAATGTAACATATCTTGATGATAATCTTCATTTGAGATTATGAGTTACAAATGTAAAGCCTTATGTTTGTCTTTATATAAATCATAGTGTATCACCTAGGATAATCAGGTTCCTTGTCTGTCTGCTCCAGTCATTAACTACGTGGGATTTCATATAGGTTATTAAATCATTTCGACCACAGTTGGCTGCACTGTAAAATGTTAGTTTCCACCTACGTTAGCTTTCCATTACTGTAAGAAACTCCTGAGAGAATCCACCTCTAAAAACAAAAAGTTTGC
This sequence comes from Aplodontia rufa, assembly GCA_004027875.1. Classification (NCBI taxonomy): domain Eukaryota; kingdom Metazoa; phylum Chordata; class Mammalia; order Rodentia; family Aplodontiidae; genus Aplodontia; species Aplodontia rufa. The sequence continues at coordinate 15,286 of PVKS010036608.1, forward strand.
TTTGTCTCATGTGTTTTGAAGTTTCAGTCTACCATCTCGGCTTGCAGTGAGGCAGTGTGTGGTGGTGAGAGTGCAGGTGAGATGAATCACTCCTGCTATGACCGAGAAGCAGAACAGACGAGGAAGAAAGTTCTGGGGTCCCACCATTACCTTCCAGTGCACCTCCCTCACGTACCAATAGCCCCACAGGCACCAAACCTTTAAACACATGTGACTTTGGGGGACACATGATCAAATTATAGTGCTACCTCACCCAATGGTGAAAAATAAAATGAAATAACATGAGGAAAGTTGTTAGAGAAGTGCCTGCCACCTACCAAGCTTTATGTGTTAGCTTTGTTCATTACTGTCTTTACTCTTCACTAAAACCCATTAAGGAAATAAACTTCATCAGGGCATGAGTTGTATTTAATTTTTATTTTAGTAAAATGTTTTATTTTACTGGAATATAATATTCAAATGCTCTTTGGTGAATTTTCACAGAGTGAGCAATCCTACAAAATCATGTTCTTAATATGTAAATAAGGATTGAATATGTAGCTGCCTCCATTATTTTATTCCCAGTTTTTAATATCCTAAAAATAACCATTATTTTGATTTTCATTACCCTACATTTCTTTACAAATGGAATTTTGTGTATGTCTCCTTTGTTTGTTTCAGGGCTGAGGACCAAACTTGGTGCCTTGCGCGTGCTAGGCAAGCACTCTGCCACTGAGCTAAATCCCCAACCTCGAGTGTATGTCTTCTTGTATTATAATATTCTCTTTAAAAAGTTTATGAATTAATTCAAGGTATATATAAAGAAATATATTAGCTTTCATCACTAAGTAATACTCTGTACTTTTTGAATATGCCACAAAATTACTTTATCCCATCTATGGTTGATTCATTCTGGATTGTTTCCACTTACGACTATTTTAAATAATGTATTTATAACTATCTAGATACATGTAAAATGTATTTATATACTCTGAGCACTTATATATATAAGCCACGTGTTTCTTATATATGTGCAAAGTGTATAGGAAATTTATATTTTGCATATAACTGCATATATATTGCCAGGAGTTCTCCTTGAAATGGAGTTGCTCAATCAATAGGCCTGATCAGCTTAGTTCATGATGCCTGACAGCGTTCTGAAGTGCTTTAATAAGTTGTACCCCAAAAAGCAAAGTGTTATTTGCTTCTATTCATTAAAGTTGTTTGCTTTATATAGGAACTTTTCCTTTAAAATTTAGTCCTTTGGTGCATGTAAAGTGATATCTCATTGTTCTAACTTGCAGTTCCCTGATGACTAATAGCTATGTTGAGTATCTTTTCACATGTGTTCTGCCCATGTGGAATCATCTGCTGTGAAGCAGTTTTGAAAACTTCCTAATTCTATTGTGCTATCACGTTATTTTAAAGAAGTTCTCTAACTTTTTTTTTTTTGTTTGTATGTCTGGCATATTTATCAGAGATATTTTTCTGCTTTCTGAGAAAACAGAGTCAAGCCAGTTGCTTGCTTTAAGTCCTCCATGTTCTGATGCAGCTGGAGGGCTCTTGCTGGAAGTCTGGTAAGTAAGTACTCCCAACATGCCCCTGGGCTTCCCAGATTCAGTACCATGAGACAAATAGACCTCTAATCTTTGTGAACTTTCCAGACCTCTCTGTTAATATTTGAGTTAATACTACGTTGTCTTTGTTAATGTAGTTTATATTAAATCTTGATTTGTAATATAAGTCCTCTAATTTTATTCTTAAAAATTTCTTAGTTAATTTTGGCAGTTAGATTTCCATATAAACTTTAAGATTATCATGTCAATTTCTACCAAACCTCATGTCATGTTTTCAAATGACAATTGATTGACTAGGTGGTGATCATATAACTAGGATTGCCTGTAATGTTGAAATTTTTACTGTATTGTCCTAGCATGAGTATTAAATGGTCTTGCATTTCAGTTTGTACTTTACAGAGAAAATGATGAATTGTGCATTTAATCTATACATTATTTTGACAAGAGGTCAAGTGATTTCATTCTTGGTATTCTAACATATAATGTTTTACTTAGTTAATTCAGATATTATCTAATTTTCACTCAATTATGTTTTATAGACTTTTTATGGTGGTATGTCATTCTCCATAAAAATGTTGCTATGTTACATTTCCTACGTAATTTATGTTACATGCTGTGGTCACTAAAAATAGTGAAATTGTATTGTATTATTCCCTAACTCAAGGAAAATAATTTTGATATTTCAATAATGTCTGATGTTTCTGTAAGTTTATTTTGTATTGATTTTAAGAGAATAATCATTTGAATTCTAAAATATAGAATATAGTTGAGTTTTAATTTGAACTTGCATCTTCTGATTTTGCCTAATCAATGTATTAGTTCTAATAGTTCTTCTATGGACTAACATTCTTTACATAAAACAATATTAAAAATTTTTTAAATAGCTGACCTATATTAAGCAAAATTAGTTTCCTAAAGCTGTGGATATAGCTCAGAGGTAGAGGATGTTCTTAGTATGTATAAGGTACAGAATTTTGGGTTCTGCCCTCAGGATTTATTAAAAAGAAGTTAATATTCTTTTTATTGATAAAGGAGTTTTTATCCTTAGAGTTTGGAAGCAAGTTACATTTATTTATTTTCACACCTCTATAAACAATACAATAATTGTTGATGTTATTGTATTTATTTTAAGAGAATAATCATTTGAATTCTAAAATATAGAATATAGTTGAGTTTTAATTTGAACTTGCATCTTCTGATTTTGCCTAATCAATGTATTAGTTCTAATAGTTCTTCTATGGATTAGCATTTTTTACATAAATAATCATGATTGCATGAATAAAGACAACATTATTACTTGTTTTCCAATACATGTAATGTTTTTGACTTTTCTTGCCATGTTTATATACAATAACATCAACATAATGAAATTCTTAGGGTTAAATTTAATGAAATATAAATTTATAAGTATAAAGACAACTACAGATTACTTCTGAAAGAAATGGCTCAGTGTTTACGGCACTTGCCTGGCATGTATGAGGATGCGGGTTTGAACCCTAGCACCATGTGCACATAAAAAAAACAAATAAAATTGATTCTCTCTCTCTCTCTCTCTCTCTCGCTCTCTCACTGTCCCTCTCTTTAAAAATTAAGCTTTTAAAAATAAATGTACCACATTCATGATTCAGAAGGTTAATCCATAGATATTAGTAATGCAATTCTTATTAAATTCTACCAGACCTTTTAAAAAAGAAATGAATACATTGAATATAAAATATATTTGGTTTTTAAAAGATATTAAGAAAAATAAGAGGCTAGACTCTCATATATTAATATTTACATTTATCTTCAGATTATATGAAAAATAAAACTCAATAATAGGAAATCAGTTTTCTTTTTTAAATTAGTGTAGATATTTATTTCTCACTGATGTAAAGTATAAATGGAAGGCTTAGGACAGAGGTGAGGAGCTCTGGTTTCTCCATTCACTTCCTCTGTCTTAAACCATAACAGCCTTCTCCCATATCTATCTCCCAGTAGATAGGTTAGAAGTAGAATAAGTTGATTAAAGTGTGAATAAAATGTAGAATAAACATTTCACCAAAGAACTATGAATATCAAATAAGTTCTTGAAATTTTTTTACTTGTTGACCTCCTTAGTCATCAGAAACATAGAAAAACTATGTGCATGAAGAACTCATAGGAGACTGGAGAGTGGGAATAGAGGGAAATCATCCCAGAAGCCGATGTCATTCCTCAACGAGAGACCCATTTAACGCATGAGTTCTTCTGGGGGAAACTGCAACAGATGAAACCCAAGGTGGTCATCCATGTTTTGGCATTACCCCTGGATAACAAAGTATATATACATTTATTACTGTTGGTTTGATGATGTTTCCCCCTCATTTGTATCTCTATATACTTCTAATAAAAAAATGAAAAAAAAAA
>PVKS010036609.1:0-19225 GCA_004027875.1 Aplodontia rufa
ATTACTGAAAATATTCATATTTTGTAAAAATTCCTGTTTTCCCTCCACATATGTGATTCATAATATAGGCCTCCTCCTATGTAGGTGAATATATGTGTAACTATTAGTTTAATATCCGTAATTAACTTCTTAATAAATATGGATGACAGATGAGAATGCTGTTACTGTACCTGAAGTGTAATGCAGTTGTCCCACAGTTCCTGAATTTCATGTTTCATTTATTTTCCTATCTTTTCTCACTTTGCATTCCAGCCTTGGAAGTTTCTACTCTCTACTGCTGACAGATCTTCAAACTCACTGATTTTTTTCTTGGCTGTGCCTAGTCTACTAATGAGCCCATCAAAATCATTCTTCATTTCTGTTACAGTGCTTTGATTTTTAGTATTTATTTTTATCTTTTTAAAATTGTCATCTCTGTGCTTGTACCACCCAGCTATAAGCATGTTAATCATAGTTATTTTGAATTTCTGGTCCTCCCTACTGGTAGGTAAGGGAATAGAAGTGGCTCTAGAAATTATATCTATAGGGTAATCTGATTAGAAAAGGAATGGGTAGAGACTTGTTTAAAATTCTATTGTGATTGCAAGTCCATTGTTTTTACTTGCTTTGGTAGCTGGAGGAATAGTGGGTGAAATGAGACATGAAAATATGAATAGAAGGCAACTAGGAAGGGAAGAGAGAATAATATTTGCTAAATACATGTGTTTTAGTGATGTCTTGTCATGTACCAAACATCACCAATACTTATTTATGGGAAATAACACTTGAAAAATGATTATGAATTCTGTGGGTATAGTGTGGGGTGATTATTTTTGTTTTACAATGCCTGTGTCCTCATTTAGGAAGACTAAATAGGCTTCAATGCCTTGAAAGTTGGTGGCTGGAATTGCCTGGAAACTTCTTGCCTCACACATCTGGACCAGGTAGGACTATTGATCAAAGACCCTGTGTGCTTTATCCATGTGTCTTGCTATATTTGTATCTGTAGTTGCAAAAAAAAAACCCAATAATTTGAAAATCTTTAGTAACAATAGAATAAAAGGCCCAAAATTGATGGTAGTGATCCTAGGCAAGCCCAATCCTCTTTAGACCTTTGTCTTTGTGAGTTTTCCTTACTTTTCCCTTTGGTGTATATTTCTTTGGAATTTTTTTTGTATATCAGTTATATGTAAATGCATGTGATTTCTGAGTCATTGCATAGGTTTCTACATAGTTCTATAAATAATTTTGTGGTTGTATTCTTATTATTCCCTGTGGAAGGTTGAATTTTCCAAGATGACCAAAAATACTTTCCATCCCACGTGTTTTAAAAAGTGTGATGTGTGGGGCTGGGGCAGTAGCTCAGTGGTAGAGCACTTGCCTGACATGCACAAGAACCCAGGTTTCAACCCCAGCACCGCATATACAACAGTGTTTGAAAAAAAAACCAGATAAAAAATAAATAAAATCAATTCATTCTTTCTCTCAGAAAAATAAAATAGTGTAATATCATATTTCTTCCATGGAGGAATGATTTTTGTGATATCTTTATTTGAATATTAATGGAACTGTTACCATAGCCAAAGTGATCCTATAGGGCTTCTTAGGCTAGGTTATTAAACATGATATGACCATCTGATCTTCTTGGGACACTCGGTCTTAGAAACAAGTCTCAGTGATATAAGAATTCCATGTTACATGGAGAGGTCATGTGTAATTGTTCTAGCTGACAGCCCCAGTTGACTGACAGCATCAATCAGCAGACATGTGAGTGGGCAAGTCTTTAGTGGTTGCAGCCCTCAACCTTTGAATTATCATTGAACTGAGATTCATCAGTTAACACTGAGTAGAAGTGAGATGAGTGGTCCTTGCTAAGCCCTTCCAAAATTATAGGTTCATGGGCAAAACAAGTGATTGCTGTTGTTTAGAGTCAAATTTTGGCATGATTTGTTGTGCACAAATAGGTAACTGGGCCATTTTCTGTTACTCTATGTATGCCTTTCTCATATCTTGACTTGTATTTCATTTTCTCTTTTCCTTCTGTATTTCTGATCATCTTTTACTTCTTCCTGCCCATGTTCAGTTTTTACTCTTGAAATTATCTCTTATATTTTGTCTTTTGTTCATTTCTGAGCTTACTTTAATATACGAGAATTTTTATAAATTTTATATGTTGGATGTTATTTTGTGTTCCCTTTTGTTAATTTTTAAAGCAGAATAGTGGAACATTTAATCTTGCTTTCTAAAACACAATAAAAATAAAGTTACTGCTTCTTATGGGAGCTTTGATTGATTTCTGTGCTTTCTGAGTGTCCATGGCCCTCACAGGAATATTCGCTATCCTACCTCTAGTGCTTTGGAGTGGATGAATGTGTGGAAAGTGTTTTTTTTTAATATATCTACTTTTATATCTTTTTTTGTTTTTCAGTTCTTGAAAAATGGAATTAATATACTATTTTTTATGGTGTTGCTATTTCTTAAAAATGTTTTGCTGAATTTTTCCCTTCCAGTTCTCATAGACTTAAAAACCATGCCCTTTGGACAATGAAGGGGAGAAAATATTTTCTTTCAGTGGTTCTTGAAGAGAGTAAGTTCTCTAAGTATAAAATTTCTTGGGACTTATAGTAAGATAGCCTCTGATCTGAAGCTTGGTGGGCAGGTTATAATAATTCATTACCTGAGGTAGAAGCAAGCCAATATCACTGCTTAATGACCACTATGACTCAGACACATCCTAGTCATTCACCACATTTGTGAATTCTGCCCCCTGAATCTCTCTGAAGCATAATCTTTCCTACCTTTGTTTGTAGACAACATAGTATGGCGAGGAAAAGAACAAAGTTTTGGGGACCAGATACTCCTGGGCTATAACACTGTGCCCTGGGATTAGCTTGTCAAACTCTGTCTTTCTCAATTTCTATATAAAATGGGGATTGTGGTGTCTACCTCATAGTGTTCTGTGATATTTAAGTGAAATAATAGTTATAAAGCATCTAGAATATAGTGGGTCCTTTATAAATATTAGATCTTTCCTCCAAATTCTCATATCCTATCTCCAGAACTTTTTATTAAACTCCTATCAGAATTGTTGCTTTATCAATTTCATTTGTCCATAATTAAATGCAGACCTATCATTTACATCTTTCAAGATCCTTTACCTTTTTGCAAATGTTTTGGTTCTCTACTGCTACAAAACAAACCAACACAAAAGTTAGTAACTTTAAATAACAACCTTTTAATATTTATCACAATTATGTAGGTTAAATGGTTCTTCTTCTGGTTTCTCTAAGGACATATGAAATGACAGCTGGGAATTGAGTATCCAAGATGACTGAATTAATATAGCTATAGCTAGCACCTTGGTTGTGTTCAGCAGAGACTCAAGGACTTTATGATCTCTCTCTCTCTCTCTCTCTCTCATGTCTCCATCAGATTAATGAGACTTTTTATGTGATATTTCAGGGCTGCCAAGAGTATAAAGCAGAAGCAGCCAGGTCTTCACAAAGCTGAGGTCACTTCTGCATTTTGTTGGCTAAAAAGGCTAGGGCACATTCAGTATAGAAGAGGAATACACGAAATACTGGTTATGGGAATTCAGAGTTCATTGGAGGCCATTTTAAGACACCAGCTACCAAACAACAAATTCCTTTTATAGTTTCATGTGCAATAGGTGTGCTACAATTGTACGCAATTGAGGCTCACTTCCCCTATGGACTTCTGAGAAACTATAAAGAACCTTGATCAAACCTGTCCCGTCTAAGGGTGTGACCGCTGAAATGTTTATCCACCAACTCGCATCCTTCATCAATTGAGTGTTACTCCTTGAGACAGGTATTCTAACTTAGCCCAAGAACACCTTCATGTGGAAAGTAAGGTGGCTGCTAAAGAAAGTCAATGTTATAAAATGAAGAGCGTAGACAGAGATAAAGAGAAGGTAAGCAGGGGCATCTAGAGCACTGACAATAGTCAGTGCCTCAAAAATAATATGTAATTGTTATGTGACGGATATGTGATATTCCCCTAAAAGCTCATGTGTGAGACAATTGCGAGAACACTTTGACAGGATTATGAGAGTTGTGACCACATCAGTGGCTAATCTGCTGACATAGATTAACTGGGTGGTAACTGTAAGCAGGTAAGAGGAGGTAGGTTAAAGGTGGTAGGTCACGGGAGGCATGCATTTGGAATGTATATTTTGTCTCTGGTAAACAGTTCTTTCTCATTCTGCTTCCAGTTTGCCCTGTCCTAAGCTGCTTTTCCCCTTCATACCCTTCCCCCAGTGATGTTTGACTTCACATCCAGTCCAGAGCAATGGAATCTGTTATCTATGTCTGAAATCTCTGAAACCATGAGTGTCAAATAAACTTTTTCTAAATTTTTTCTTGTCAAGTCTTTTGGTCACTGTGTTGAAAAAGCTTTTGAAACCAGTAATCAATCAATGTTGGTTTATGAACCTTAGTGAATGAATGAAGCTTGCATGTTTTACTGTTTTGTTTTGGATGAGGTCCACATCATGAAAAATAAAATGACTTTTCTGAAGTTAAAAAAATTGTGCAAGAAAGCATGTGTACTTAGAACAGAATTTGTGATATCTGTTAATATATTTCGTAGTATTTTATGACTTTCCTCTTGAATACCTTTTAAGCTTTCCTAATTAAACTACCCTGTACAACTATTAGAATGCATTGCAATGTCTGGTTGCAATGCTTTTGAACACACTATACATGAAATGGGATCCATGCATTCTACAAGGAAGGATTTGCAAAATTCAGGCAGGTTGCATTGAATGGAGAACCAGCTAAAGGTTTTGGCACAGGATGCATTAGTACGTTAACTTATTCAACATTTTTATGGCAACTGTAAATTTTTCTTTCATGTATGAACTCAGTTGCACCAATGAGAAACTTCTGCAAATTTTCTACTACATTTAATTTTTACTTTATTTATAATAATTTGCTTCAGGTCATTTGTGCTCAGGAAAATTACTTTAAAAATACTTTAAAATTAATTTAAAATTACTGCAAAATTACTTTAAAAATTAACAAAACAAAAATTTAAAAAGCTAATTCATATACAGTGGAACCTCTAGAAAACTATGATGTTGAAAAATGAACATTTTTATTAATGCTGAGATAAGCACATTTCCCTACATTTTAAAAATATTATTGAGATGTGACTTCACTTATGAATTAATCTCTACAATAATGAGGCATCTTTTAAAGAAGTGTAAAGAAGTGTGGCTCTCAAATCTGGGTGAATATCAGAATTATCTAGAAGCTTATCACAAATATAGATTTCTTGGATTGATTTTACTGAAATATACATTTAATATGTAAACAATATCACTCTGAAGATCTAGATTTGAGCAATACTATCTAAGAGGCATGAATACCACTTAGCTGCCTGAATAATATTTGGTCCACTTATATTACTAACATTTTGTGAACTGAGATCTTTCTTTGTACTGATTTAGCTTCCCCTACAGCATCAGTACAGTGCTAAGTACATAATGAATCATCAGTAACTACGTGTTGATGACAACTGTCTCAAGGCCAGTCTCTTTGCAATTGAATTGATTAGAGGAGGAAAGGGATTCCAGGAACAGAGAGACCTTGGGTAAATATAAAGTTTCTAATATTGTCTTGCTGGGTTTGAAATTTGGCATTTTAGTAGAATGTTGAATCAGTTACTTCACTGTTTAATGATTAAAAAAAAACTTTTTTTAGTTGAATATGGACTTACAGTTGAGGGGGAATCATTACCATACAATCAATAACAAATGTATATTTACATAGTTAGCCAAGGCTGATGCCATATCATGGTTGCCCCCTTTGGGTTTCCCATGGTTCTATGTTTCCCTCAAAAGAACCCCTGTGTTAAATGGACTTCTCATGGAGGTCAGAGATCTCCTTCTGAGATGATTCCCCCATACTCCCTCCCTGCAGTCTCCTAGATATTCTTCCTAATCCCTCTCCCCTCCCTGCTCCCTCCCTACTTCTCCAGGTATTCTTGGCAAGGTTCCCCCTGTTTGTGTAAAAATTCATATATTTTGAGATTATTATTAGCTTACTCATCTAACATACTGTTTCTGGTTGTATTCTGGCTTCCACAAATGAGAGAAAACATTTGGCTCCTGAGTCTCTGATATTGGGATACTTCACTTAGCATATTTTTCCCATCTCCATCCATTTAGCTTCAAAGGCCATAATATCATTTTCTCTAATGGCCAAGTAATATTCCATTGTATATATGTACCAAGTTTTTGAATCCACTCGTCGAGTGAGGGGCATCTGGGTTGGTTCCATAGTCTAGCTATAGTAAATTGAGCTGCTATAAACATTGATGAAGTAGTATCTCTATAATATGCTGATTCTAACTCATTTGGGAAAATACCCAGAAGTGGGATAACTGGGTCATAAGGTGGTTACAGCCCTAATTTTTTGAGGAGTTTCCACATTGCTTTCCAGAGTGGCTGAACCATTTTGTAGTCCCACCAGCAATGTGACAGTGTTCCTTTTTTCCCACAGCCCCTCCAGCATCTGTCGTTGTTCATATTCTTCGTTTTTGCCAGTCTAACAGGAGTGAGGTGGAATCTCACTGAAGTTTTGATTTGCATTTATCTTACTGCTAATGATGTAGAGCATTTTCTCATATATTTATGGTCTTTCTGGATTTCCTCTGGTGAGAAGTTTCTTTTTAGATCTGTAGCCCATTTTCTTGATTGGATTATTTGTGATTTTGTTGTTTAGTTTTTTGAGTTCTTTGTATATTCTAGATATTAGCCCTCTGTCTGAGGTGTAGCAGGCAAAGATTTTCTCCCATTTTGTTGGGTCTCTCTTGACACTCTTGACTAATTCTTTAGCTGTGCAAAAGCTTTTTAGTTAAATTGCATCCCATTCATTTATTCTTGACTTTACTGCTTGCGCCATGGGAGTTTTGTTAAGGAAGGCAGTGCTGACCCCTATGTCCTGTAGTGTTGATCCTACTTCTTTTTCAAGTGAATTTAAAGTTTCTGGTTTAATATCCAGATCTTTGAACCATTTTGATTTAATTTTTGTGTAGGGGGAAATGTAAGGATCCAGCTTCAGTTGTCTACACATGGCTGTCCAATTTATCCAACACCATTCGTTGAACAGGGTGTCCTTCTTCCACACTATGTTTTTGCCCCCTTTATCAAATATCAAGTAGTTAAAGATATGGGGGTTCATCTCAGAATCTTCTGTTGTATTCCATTGGTCTTCAGTTCTGTTTTGATACCAATACCATGCTGTTTTGTTACTATGGCCCTGTAGTATAATTTCAGGTCAGGGATTGAGATACCCCCTACTTCATCCTTCCTGCAGAGTAATGTTTTGGCTAATCTGAGTCTTCTGTTATTCCAAATGAACTTGAGAATTGCTTTTTCTATATCTGTGAAGAATGATATTGGTATCTTGATGGGGATTGCATTACATCTATATAGGACTTTGGGTAGAATGGCCATTTTTATTTTATTAATTCTGCCTAACCATGAGCGTGGAATAAAAATAATCAACAAAACAAAGAGTTGGTTCTTTGAAAAAAGAAACAAGATTGACAGACCCCTTGCCAAGATCACCAAAAGGAAGAATGAAGTGAAGCAAATCAACAAAATCAAAGCTAAAAATGGTGATATCACCACAGACTCAACCAAAATCTAGAAGATTATTGGAACCTATTTTGAAAATCTATACTCTGCCAAGTTTGATAATCTGGAGGATATGGACAGATACTTGGACACATTTGACATCCCCACATTAACACAGGAGGACATTTTAAATCTAAACCAACCTATCTCAGATAGTGAAATCGAAGCAGCAATCAAAGCTCTTCCAAAAAAGAAAAGCCCATGACTGGATGAATATATGGCAGAATTCTACCAAATTTTCACAGAAGAGTTAACAGCAATCTTCTATATGCTCTTCCATGAAATGGATAGGGTGGGAACACTCCCAAATACTTTTTATGAAGCAAATATTACACTGATACCAAAATCCAACATGTCAAGAAAAGAAAACTACAGACCAATTTCCCTGATGAACATTGATGCAAAAATCCTTAATAAAATTCTAGCTAATCGGATCCAAAAGTACATTAAAAATATAATACATCTCCAATCTCATCGAGGGATAAGGGAGGGTAACTGGGGGGGCACTCCTGGGGATAATTACAATATCCAGAATATTTACACATTTTATACACATTTTATATTGATTTGTTAAAATCTTGTAAGTCTGTTCAAAAAATAAAAATTAAAAAAAAATATAATACATCATGATCAAGTGGGCTTCACTCCAGGAAAACAAGGCTGGTTCAACATATGCAAATCAATAAATGTAATTCACCACTTAAACAGAATTAAAAACAAAAATCATATAATCAACTCAATTGATGCAGAAAAGGCCTTTGATAAAATTCAACACCACTTTATGCTCAAAACTCTGGAGAAGATAGGGATCAAGGGAAGATACTTTAACTATATTAGATCCATTTATGACAGACCCATAGCCAACATTATGCTCAATGGAGAAAGACTGAAAGCATTTCCACTGAATTCAGGAACAAGACAAGGTTGTCCATTTTCACCACTCTTGTTCAATATAGTCCTTGAAACCCTTGCCAGAGCTATCAGGCAAGACAAGGAAATCAAAGGAATTTGTATAGGAAAAGAGGAAGTTAAGTTGTCTCTATTTGCTGATGACATGACTCTATACCTAGAAGACCCAATAAGCTCGACCAGAAAACTTCTAGAGCCTATAGGCAATTTCAGCAAAGTGGCTGGCTACAAGATCAACACCAATAAATCACTAGCTTTCCTTTACTCCAGTAACAAATCTGCAGAAGAAGAAATCAGGAAATCTCTCCCATTCACCATCTCCTCCAAAAAAATAAACTACTTAGGCATTAACCTTACAAAGGATGTTAAGGACCTCTACAACAAAAACTATCAAACACTAAAAATAGAAATTGCAGAAGACCTGTTTAATGATTTTTAAATCATTCAATCAAGGGTAATTGAAGGGAACCACAATATATCAAGTGCATTTCATTAACAAATACTTTCTATAGGTTGTCTCATTTAATTCATTTTTTGGAGAGAGAGAGAGAGCGAGAGAAAGAGAGAGTCATTTTTATTCATTTTTTTCATCTGCTTTTTGTCTCTCTGACACTTAATTGAGTATATGGTGCTGGGGTTCAAACTTGGGTCCTTGTTCATGCGAGGAAAGAGCTTTACCACAGAGCCATCTCTCTAGCCCCTCATTTCTTTTTTTTTTATTCATTTGACATAGTCTTACATATTGGAGGGAATCATTGTTACATATTCATGCATAGATGGATATTGACAAAGTAAGTTAAGGCCAATCCTAGTCCAGGATGTTCCCCCTTTGACCACTCCCTGCTCCTGTGTCTCCTCTGCTTTACCCCCATGTCATAGAAAGAAATAAACATATACATGTGTATTAATTTTTGACTTTTCTGATCCCCTCTGCCTGTTGTGTATAGTTGGGCTTCTCATGGGAGTCAAGGGTTCCCAGCTACATTGATAACCCCCCTAATCCCTCCCTCCAGCTCTAATGATAAACGCCCTAATTCATACTACCCTCCCTTTTCCCCCCAGCTTCATAGTTATGGTTCCTCTGCTTGTGTGAAAATTCACCTATGTTGAGTTTATTTTTGAGCTTAGCTAACTTTCAATATGTCTTAGATTTTACTCTTGTTTCCACATACGAGAGAAAGCATTCAGCCCTTGAGCCTCTGAGTTTGGGATATTTCACTCAGCATAATTTTTTCTTTCCATCTCCATCCATTTGGATTGCAAATGCCATGATAGCATTCTCTCTAATAGCAGAGTAGAACTCCATTGTGTGTGTGTGTGTGTGTATGTGTGTGTGTGTATATCTATCTATCTCTCTATATATATAGTATGTGTGTGTGTGTACACACACATATATACCACAGTTTTTTAATCCACTCATCCAGTGATGAGCTTCTGGGTTGGTTCCATAGTTGAGCTATTGTAAATTGAGCTACTATAAACATTGATGTAGTTATGCCTCTGTAATATGCCGATTCTAGCTCTTTTGGGAAAATACCCTGGAGTGGGAGAGCTTGGTCATAAGATTTTTCCAACCCTAGTTTTTTGAGGAGTCTGTGCACTGCTTTCCAGAGTAGCTGGACAAGCTTGCGGTCCCCCAACGGTGTAATAGTGTTCCTTTCTTCCCACAACCCCTGCAGCATCTTTTATTGTTCATAACCTTCATTTTTGCCACTCTGACTTGAGTGAGATAGAATCTCAGTGAAATTTTGATTTGCATTTCTCTGATTGCTAGTGATGTAGAACATTTTCTCATATATTTATTGGCTTTTTGGAGTTCCTCCATTGATAAGTATCTATTTAGTTCCCTAGCCCAATTATTGATTGGATTACTTGTGGTTTTGGTATTCAGTTTTTTGAATTATTTGTATATTCTAGATATTAGCCCTCTGTCAGAGGTGTAGCAGGAAAAATTTTCTCCCATTCTGTCAGTTCTCTCATGACACTCTTGACTAATTCTTGAGCTGTGCAGAAGCTTTTCAGTTTAATGGCATCCCACACATTTATCCTTGGCTTTAATTCTTGCGCTATGGGAGTCTTGTTAAGGAAGGTAAACAACCCTATGAAATAACACTTACCATAACTTGCCCAAGGTTATACAGCTACTAAGTGATAGAAGCAAGGTTAGAATCCAAGCTCATCTAATTCCATTGTTCATGTTCCTTTTGTTGATAGAGAGAGAGAGAGATAGAGATAGAATCAATTTAATTTTTATTTTTTATCTGGCCTACTTAGTTGTGTATGTTGTGCTGGGGTTTAAACCCAGGTCCTTGTGCATGTCAGGCACGCTCTGCAACTTCTGAGCCACCATTCCAGCCCTATTCATGCTACTTTTAAGACCCAAAGATTCTTTTCAAGGCACATTTCAAGTAAAAATGCTTCATTAGGGGTATGGAAAATGAGGAAACAGAATTCAGTTTTTCTTTACCTAGTTGGTTTTCATGCTATGAGAAGCAATACACATTGAATTTTTTCAAAAGCAGAGTTTTGGGAAAAATGATTAGGTTAACTATAGCTGAGATGTGTGGGAGTTTTGGGCGGCTCTGATAAGTAGAATTCTTAGATTCAAGAGGGATTTAGAAAGATCTGAGGAGGTAGTATTGCAAGAAGAGGTAAAGATATATATGGGGATTTCAGTTCCATAGGGGGTCAAGGTGAGAATATTTTCAAGTAGCATCAAAGGGAACATGAAAAATAATCTGAGAGATAAGAGAAATGTGAGAATTACCAGGTATGGATCATTCCAAGATTGCTGGATGGAAAGTCTTTGGGGATAAAAGGAATTAGGACTGGCTACACTTAAACTCTATCCTGCAAATTGTCCTGAAAGAGAGAAGGCTGTCAAAGTCAGGCAGGTCATCCGATAAGAGACCAAAGTATGTGCCAAAGATTGTGCTTGAGTCATATATTATCACAGCTGGAGCTACATCCTTAGTTGCTGTTCATAGTGAGAAATTTAAGTGTAAAGTTAGCAAAGAACCAAATGAATTCTTGCTCATAGGTTGAACAAAATATCAAAGTCATATTCTACCTCATATTCTGTTACTATTTAGAATGGCCAGCACTTGCATTTTATAGCACCATTGGTCCCTTTTTCCCCCTCTTACCTCTTTCTCTCCCCAGTAATTTTTTTTTCTTTTTCTCTTACATAAGAGAAAAAAAAACACGTGTAATAACAAATTTGCCTCCAAAGTCTCAAAAGAGGATGAGGCCTAAGAGAAGCCAAGTCAGGTAGTTTCAATAATTACTTCTGGTGTTTATTGGCACAATTGCTCATCAAACTCCTCTCTTTGAGCCCACCCATTTAATTTGAGGAAAATTTCATACACATTGTGCTCTTTTTATGGTGCTGTTTGCTCTCCATGTTCCTCCTTTTTGGGTGCCTGGGGAATTTTACAGCATAAAGCATTTTCTCTTTATTTTAAAAGCTTATGATTATAGCCCTTCTTGACCAGATGGGGAGAATCACTACCGGCATAAAGTGGAGATAATCACATAGGATTGATATTTGAGGGTTCAGAATTGACTCCCGAAAGGTTACAACAGGAAGGAATTTGAGAGACAGGCCAAAGGCAGAAGAGTTGCTTATTCATCTGTTAATCACCTGAATAAATTGTAAACTCTGTGAAGGCAGGATCTATATTTGTCTTATTTATTGCAAAAAATTATCTTCTTGGCAAAATGTTGGCATAGAATAGGTCCTCAATAATTGGTAAATGAATAAATGAATGAATTAAATAAGGCCTCTCAGTCAAAACTACTAGCCACCATTACAAGCCTTGAGGCTGGCCAGTTCCACACTCTTGCACAGAGAACTGAGTTCTCTACACATCATTCACTTTCTGGGATTAATGGCACATGCACCTCTCCCATGCTATATTTTAAGCATCTCAGAAGCCAAAGCCATCAAAAAGTTATCACTATCCTTAGATCTCTGTCCCTAGCATAGTGGGCCCTATATAAGAGGAATTAGCACATTTTGTATATAAATTAAATAACTTTTATCCTAATAATATGACTCTAAAGAAATATTTCAGGCACCTGAAAATGATACAGTGAGTTATTTTTGGATAGTAGGTTAGAAGATAAAATTGACCTGTAATGATTATCAGGAGCTGATATATGCTACTCTCCACTAGAAAATGAAAGTTCTGGTTGGATTTCGATGACTGGTTTACTGGCATTTTCTTGAATAAATGTAGTTTAAATTAGGAAAGGATATACTCTCATAATAAATCTGGCAAAAGATCAGCTTTTTGTGTTTTAATTCCTCAATAGTTGGTAAAATATTTGCAATGATGTGAGAAAGATATGACAATTCATTTTCTTAAGAAAAGGATTTAAAGTACATCTTTCTCTGATGAAGCCATGGATTACCCTTTCCAGAAGGGAAATATTAAAAAATGTACTGGGTACATTCTATTTTATGCTTATTCCTAACTACTATAAACACATCTAAGTCATTTCCTAAGAAGAATGACACAGTTGGGTTTATGTCAAACAACAGAATTCAAAACATATGACAGATCAATATAGTATTCTCCTGCCTGATTTGATCAGTTTAAAGATTACAGGTCACTAATAATGATGGGACATAGAGTTGCTGTATTAGTCAACTTTGTGTTATCTTAATGAAATACCTGAGGAAAACATATAAAGAGACAAGTTTTATTTTGGTTTATGATTTTAGAGTTTCCAGTGCAGGACTTGGTGGCACCATTGTTTTGGGACTTTGATGAGGGTACCACATTATGACAGGATCAAGTGGCAAACTGTTTACATCATGAGTCAGCAAACAGGAGAGGTGGGGTACTGAGGGAGAAGAGACTGGAATCCTCCAATCCTGTTTGAGGGCATGGATCTCCTCCTAGGGCCCACCTCTTAAAGGTTCTACCATCTTCTAGTAGTGCCACTCTGAAAACCAATCTTTTAACACAGGCGCCTTTGGGTGACATTATCTACATTTGAATCACAGCACTGTGTTAAGAGGAAAGTTGGCAGTGGTTAAAAGCCCTAATTTTGGAGCCAGACTACTTGAGTTCCTATCTCAGATCTACCACTTAACACGTGTGACCTCATTCAGGTTACTTAACCACTTGGTACCTCAATTCTCTTCTATATAAAATGGAATTAATAATAACAGTCTTTGTCTTATGAAGTGTCATGGGAAATATGTGAATTGATATTTATAAAGCACTCAAATGGTTCCTAACCATGTAATAAGGCCATATGTGTGCTTCTGTTATCATTAGCTTAAGACTGGACTTTTATTGAGGAAACTGAGGTCCAGAGACATGAACTGTATGTAAGGCCACACAGAGTCTGGGCCAGAATCCAACTCTGTTCATTCCAAATTTAGGGTTATTATTTATTCTGCCATGAGGACTTCAGTAAATAAATCCTGAGGAGCTAGAATTTCATTGAATGCAATAATTCTTTAAGGTAAAAACAAAAACCAACCAGTGATAATTATGACTGGTATCAAAAAGTGTATATTACTTTTTTGGTGTTAGGCATTGTTACATGTATGTTGACACCTTGTCCATATTTCCTTGCCCCTGCATGCTATCGCCATTCTTCTGCGGGCACTTATGACTCTCAGCTTGTGTGTTTCGCTTGACCTTTGCATGGGCAGAGAAGAAAGATTCAGAAGTTAGCGCCCCTTTAGGGACAGTTCCCCAAACACTGGTAGAGAATTGAAGAGTAAACCCCCAGCTTCTTGCCACTCAGATGAGAAAACATTGACGGTTATTCTCCACATACTCTCTGAAGTCACCAGCAGGATTCAGAGAGACAAGAGCCCATGACAGACACCTGCTCACTGAAAGCACACCCTGAGTTGGCTGCTGTTTCTTCCCATCTCACTTCTCTACTACTATTGTTTCCTGGGGTCACCTCTCAAATAAAAATTGACACTCACATCCTTATCTTGGGGTCTTATTGGCATCATTACATTATGATTAGAGCTAAACAAGAGATCTAGATAGTCTCTGGTTTGGGGACAGCTACACTCAAATGATTGGTATTCTAGAAGGTTAAAAATAGCTAGCTATAAGTCTCTTCAGAAAATAAATGACATGTTTTTAGAGTGTCTTTTTTTTCCATAAGAGCAAGCTGGGCCTACTTAGAAGTATAAAGTTCTCTAAAACTTTTAAGTCCCAGAGGAAACTGGAAATGTTTGAACAAATAAAAATACTTACATAGCTTATATAATTTTTAACACCCTTCACAGATCTAAAGTCACTTTGTTAATTTAAGAACATAAAAATGCATTATGTATAACTTGGTTGGCTCCTAAAAGTATCCTGATATCTTGAGAGATGTGAAGGCCTGGAAATTTTAAGGGGCAAAAAGAATATTGTGGAAAGAAACTTTGAAATGCTATGTTTAAGCAAAATTCCAAGATAATTCTATGAGCTGGTCAGGCATAAGCTGCTTGTACAGATTAGGTTATTTCCCCTGCCTTGGAATTACTATAAATAGGTGTTTGGTTTTCAGGGAAATGTGGGGACTAGATCTGTGCAGCTCAGACTTTAGAGTTCTAGGTTATGGAGACCTGCCATTTTAATTTGGGATACTTTGGTATAGCTCTAAGTTGCTCCACTGTGGTGTGTTATCAAACCCCAAAAGATGGGTCTTGATGTTCCCTATGTACGTCATTAGACATCTGCATACCCCTAGATGGATAAATCCATCTGTTAAATGGACACAGTGTTGAGAAAAGAAAGAAACCATATTGAGATGCAGATGCTTAGAAATCCCTAAGACCCACATACTGCTAAAGGACTTGGGTCTTCACACCAGTATTGCAGAGGTAGAGAAATACAACCTTCTTCCTTTGAAAAATCACAGGATGAAGTCAATTAGTAAATGATACTCCCCCAGCCACATGAATTAGTTTGAGCGTGATCTTTTTAGCTCAATTGTCAGGGTTTTTGTTGAATGGTTAAAGGAAGCCTCCTCTCAGAAGTAAATTAAAAAATATGTAATTCTTTTTGTCCTTCCTGCACAGTTGCTTTTACTTTTTATTGGTGCATAATAATTATACATAATAGTGGGATTCATTATGCCATATCTATACATGCACATAACAGAATTTGATCAATCTCTCCAGTACCTAACTTTTCCTTTTCCCTCCCACTGATTTGCTTGTTCTATTCTACTGATCTTCTATGTTATTATTATTTCAATTGGTGGAATATCTATATCTATATATATACACACATACATACATCCATGCATACACAAACACAATATTCATTGTGGTATATTCATATATGGTCATAGCATAATTCTATAGATTTTGATCCCTACTACTTTCCCATATCCTCCCCTCCTCCCTCTCTCTTGATCCCTTCCTCTACTCCTTTCTATAGAAACATGTAGTTCTGATTGCTACTTGAAATCACTCTTTGAAATCATACTGAAAAAGGATTGAGCATAGCTAAGAAAATTGCCTAGAATTTAGTGGAGAAGTGGAACCAGAGACATGATCAGACTGTATCTAAATCAGACACTATCTATGGACTGCTGAGTTCATCGGGCCATCAAACCCTCTTCAGTGTTTTAGTCTGTTTTTATGAGAAATTCTGTATTTCCCAGCAGAAAGCATCCTTGTGGGTCCACTTAGACATAATAGGAATGTACTTACTAGAACATATTTGTTGAAAATAGTTTAATAAAAATGTTGCTTTAACTATGATCTCTCACAATAATCTGTGTGCTCAAGCCCCATTTTAACTTTTCAGCAATTTATGTCAAATATGGCTGAGAAATCTGAGAAACATTAGGAATTTAGCAAAGGATGAATTCCAGAAGCTTTATTTTTTTATTGCTGCATCATAATCTTACACAGTGAAGGGATTCATTATTGCACAGTGATACTTGAACACGATATGAAAATGTAAGTTCAACCTGATCCTTATTGTGTACACTTATGTTATGCCACATAGTATTATGAGATAATATAGGTACTAAAATGGTTACTATGGCAAAGCAAATTAACATATCCATCATGTAACATGGTTACCCCCACCCCCTTTTTTTATAACAAGAGAAGCTACAGTCTACCCATTTACCAAAATTGCAAATATCATATGATGTTGAAAACTATAGTCCTCATTTTGCAGGAGTCTTTTTGAAATGGAGTTTCAGTGTAAGTATCATAGAAAGATGTTGTCTTACAATCATTAATGGTTTATTATTGTGCGAGTACATTTCACAAAACTAACGGGCCACATGCCAATTTGAAGAAGCAAATTAGAATGAATAATTCCACCTGGCTTGAATGCCTATTTTATTTGGGCAATTGGCTGTTCTCTTGGCATGTAGTAGTGAGTATTCAACAGCTGGCACTCTCCCACCCATGGGGCCTTTCTTTTCAAAAGATAATTACTTCAGAGGTTGACAGAGCTGAGATCTGAACTGGGATCATTTAGGACCAAGGAGGTAACTAAATCTTAGAATATCACTATTTTAAATAACAATAGGAGCTCATCAAATGAAAGTCTTTTCTTTTTAAGACACATCATATGCATTTTCCCCAAAGCATGAAGAACATAACTTTAAAAGACATTTTCCTTTATACATGAAGAAATTATTTAAACTTATTGAATGTGACCCTGTGCCTATGATAAAGAATTTTCTCTTGATGAAATGTCAGCAACTCATAGAATACAAAACAAAAATGAAACGTGGTTTAGCCACTTGCAACATTTTATTTTTAGCTTATTGGAATCTTTTCATGCTATCGGTTTCTCTGCCTGGAACACTCACAATAGATTATACATGTGGCTAACGTTTACCCATCCTTTTTGTCCCAGCTTATAGTTCTTTCTCTGGAAAGTCTTTAATCACCATTATCACCCATGCACCCAGTAGAGTACACAGCATTGCATACTTGACCATTACAACATTTACCATACTCTTTTGTGAGTACCTTTTTATCCTCAACTGTGGCAGGCAGACTTTAATGGGGCCCCCATGATTCCTACCTCTTGGTGTTTATACTCCTATTTAATTTCCTGTCCTTGATCTTGGTGTCCATGACTTGTTCCAACCAATGGAATAAGATGAATATGATGGACTGTCACTCCTATGTTAAGCTACATTATATAAAGCTGACTTGCTACCAAGCTCATTCTAGAAACTCTCCTCAGTAGCTTTGAAGAAGCCAGTTGCGATGAGGCCCATAACTTCAAGGAAATGAATTCTGACAGTGACGTAAGTGAGTTTGGAAGTTGATCCTTCCACAGTTGAGCTTCCAGCCCTGACTGACACCTTGATTGCAGCCTTTTGACACCTTAAGCAAAAGATCTCATTAAGGGAGAAGGAAGATGGCGGTTATCCCAGGGACACTGACCCCGTGAAGCTCCCGAGAGTCAGCACAGGCTGCGCGTCAGCACGTGGATTCCCATGGTAGGACGATTTTCCCTGAACAGGCAGGCATTGCCTCCTGCTAGTCCTTTGACCCCAAAGGAAAAGTGAAGAGCATTAACCCCCCCAAAAAAAACACAAAACAAATCGAGGAAGCGGCTGCCAAACGCGGGGCCACCCCCACATCTGGTGGGAGTGGAACTTCCTCACGGGGGACCAAGCTACCCCTGTTCAGATCCCCTAATCTGGCCTCCAACTCCCTAATTGGACCGCTCTTCATATATATGAACTCGGTTTTAAGTCCAGATATATTTCTGCTCAATAGCTAATTTACACCGCGTCCTGTGAGCTGCGGCAGCTGCGGCGCGCTTGCCGGGGGGCGGGGCTACCTGCCCAGCGAAACACGGTGACGACCTTTCTGCACCGGCACACTGTGAACTCTCGGTTTTGACTACTCTCCATATATATGAACTCGGATTTAAGCCCAGATATATTTTCGGCTCAATAGCTAATTTAGACCGTGTCCTGCGAGCTGCGGCAGCAGCGGCGTGCTTGCCGGGGGGCGGGGCGACCTGCCCAGCGAAACACGCCGTCAGCCTCTCCACGCCGCCGCGCCGGGCAAAGGCTTGCAACCTGAAACGGAGGAAGGGTCTGAATTTCATGACCAAGCACCACTGCGAACTGACTGCTCATTGCTTTGCCTAGTCTTGCAGAAAGCGCTGGGGAGAGATTGCTAGCAATCTAGTCAGTGGCCCATCGCCATTGTGACGTGTTCCTGTGGGCGGGGCGAGTCTTCCACCCCTAGCCCCGGAGTGTAACCGGC
Organism: Aplodontia rufa; assembly: GCA_004027875.1. Classification (NCBI taxonomy): domain Eukaryota; kingdom Metazoa; phylum Chordata; class Mammalia; order Rodentia; family Aplodontiidae; genus Aplodontia; species Aplodontia rufa. The sequence continues at coordinate 18,792 of PVKS010036609.1, forward strand.
CGCAAGAAGCTTGGAATATATGGGGCAGCCTGGGTTTCAATTAAGCCTCTGAGCTCCTCACATAACCAAGGCTGTGGAGTCCTGGGCACCTCAAGCTGGTCCCGTTCTAGTGCTTGTAATGGAGAATCACAAAACTCTAGAAAGATCTGGACCTTTCCCTGAGGTCCTTAGCCAACAGCACTAAACAGCTCCTGAGCCCTCTGAGGATCACAAGACACGCAGAGTGGGCCATCACTAATCCTGAGGAAGCGAGACTCAGGCTAGCCACTCTGCTTGGATCAATCAGAGTCCCACGGCCTCTGTAAAAGGAGCAACTCGGCTACCTACAATTTCTGAGCCCCAGACCCAGGAAATATCTGGAGTGTAGATTGGCTGGAAACAACCAACTCAGGCTTCTGCCCAGGGGGAGTCAAATACCCCTTTACTACAGAAAA
>PVKS010036610.1:0-19224 GCA_004027875.1 Aplodontia rufa
AGCAGTTACCAGTATACCTTTGCCCTTGTACTGCGGGTAACTAGCAATCTGAGTGTCATGTTTTTCAGTATGTTATCAAAGACCTGGATTATCACATATCTTGCCTATAGACCACATTTACCTTATTTGCTATTATTAATTTTTTTTGGTGTGTGTGTGAATGGGAAGATTCAGAAATCTGAGTTCAATTTCCTCTGAAAGGATCTGTCCCCAGATCACCACATTGGCAGAAGCTAGCAGGCAAGACAGATGAGCCTAAATTCATCCCAGAGAAGAATGTAAAAGGTATTTCTGAATGGAATACTCTGAGATTTGTTTTAAAGGAAGTATTTAACAGGCATGTTTGTTTGATTTAATTTTATCCAGTATTCATCAGAAGATATCTGGTCATGGAGGGGGTATTCACAAACCTATCATTGAAGCACATGCAGTGGCAATGAGACGGAATGCAGTCAACGATGTAGCTCAACATCTCCAACCGTTTCAAGTGTGAGAATATCCTTTGGAAGTCAAAATAAATGTGTAGGTTTCCATATGAGAGTAAGTATATTTTGCTATCCATTCATTGATGAAATAAAGAATGGTAAGTTGGGAATGATTAATCACGTATTCACAACTGCAGCTTCCATACATATTAACAAAGCCAGAGGCATGTATGTGTGAAGATATGTACCTATCAAGACTAGTGCTTGCTGAAAAAGCCCTTGCAGTAATCCCTGAGACCTCCAGGGTGCCCCTAGTCAAGAAAGCATGTGCTGCTCACCTGCTTACCTAATCTAGGTGGTTTTTTTCCTAGTTGAGAAGCTGTTCTGCCTGAGCTCCCAGTTTCTGAGAATTTCCTTTCCTCCTCATATTTCCATAGAACACTGTGAAAAGAAACTCCCTGTGGGCTGGGATTTGACCTGACTGGAGTTCTGATGCTCTTCCAAAGTTCAAGCATCTCTTGGTGACGTTGGTGTTGCCGCCTCCTGTCCCTACTCCCAATTCCTTGGAAGGTATACCAACCTCAAGCATAGCAAGAGTGGCAGTAGTGGTAGTGGTAGGCGTCTTGGTAGCCTGAAGCTTCCACTGCCTAAAGCACAGAGCCAGCCAAGTAGAAGAAGGGTATATGAGCTCGGGGTTCTGACTTGCTTTGGAAGCTGTTTATGGGTCACCCTGTCCTATTCTGGCTTCTTGGATATGATGCATGCTTTTTTATTTTTTATCCTTAGTAAAGGACTTTGTTCTTAGTGGATCTGTCCTACAGCAGAATGCCTTGGTTTCCCTAAAGCCAATTATGATTTTCTACTCCAGCTGGGCTGTCTCAGGAAATCCCAGGAAATAATCCAGCATTTCCTGTTCCCAACTTGTCTAAATGATTAGCCCACGCCTGTCTGGAGAGTAGAACCTGGGTTTGTAAAAGGACCTGGCTGGGTTTCTTCCTGGACCCCACACCAGCAGAAACATACCAAATGCAAATCTATTCTACTCTTGTTTGACACTTAAACCCTAACAATAGAGAGCTTTAGGTTTAGGCTTTCATCTTTGGTGAAACTGCCTTATACCCTCATGAACAGAGGTCACTGGCTAAACCACACATATCAGTAAGTGACCAGTGAATTAGCTCATCAGGTGCTTCCCTGGTGGCAGATTTTAGCAGTGGGAAGGTGGAAAAACAAACAAACAAACAAACAAACTGGGAAACTTCCTCTTTCTCCTTGCACCTATAGTAAGGAAAAGCAAAAAGGAAAACGCAAGGTTAGACAGAGTAAAATTTGGGTTCTTACCCTATCCTCTCTGTCATTTCATAGTATAATAGTTAAAGTTGCTTTCTATAATAGATATAGGCAGATTTCTGACAGGTCGTAATTTACATCACACTGGAGATAATTAGAGTGGAAAACAAGTCTTGATAGATACTCAAGATAGGGCCAGGATAGAAGACAATCAGAACCCTTGAGGTAGTGAAGTGTAAGCCAGTCCTGTGGTTAACCCTTAGCACTCACTGTGGCCCCAACGCTGTGCTAGGTGATTTATATCAGAGAGGTGCTGTTATTAACCATTTTTAACAGGCAAAGAAATCAAGGCCCAGAATCAAGTTAAATAACTTGCCCAACCCACTCAGTAAGTATTGGAGCCAAGTGATGAACCCAGGCAATGTCCTTCCAAAATCTCAAACCTTCTATGCTGTGGACCAGTGAGGTGGAGTCAGAGCACACTCTGGTTTCAGTTCAGATGTTGCCTCCAGCTGTGTGACTTCAGGACAGTTCATTTGATTCCTGTGACCTCAGTTCCATCAACTGTAAGAGGGCATCAGAGTAGATGACCTTGCTACAACATGCAGGCATTCTGTGTGGAAGACATACTTGAAGAGCTGTGTGAGCTTTCATCACCCCCGCCCCCTCCTCGTCCTCACCTCAAGGACCAATGTACATAGAGAAGCTTCAATGCCTTCCTTTCCTTATCTCCACTGATAGTTACTCTTCATAGTGATGACAACACAACTGATGTGAGAGGGTGCTTCTGAGACACAAAGGGAGTGGGGAAGAAATGAGCATTAGAGTCATATGGGACTAAATATCAGCATGAACTTGGCCAAGTGAATTGCCTTCTCCAAGCTTTGGCTTCTTCATCTATGGGGGTTAGAATAGTGACTCTGAGGGCTTTTGTAGAGATTCAGTAAAATAATATATGTAAAGAACCCAGGCCTGTGCCTGGTACATAGTAGGTGCTCAGTAATTATTCGTTCCAGTTCCACTTTCTAGGATTTCCCCATCCTAATAGGTGACATGCAGGATCCAGAGTTGCAAGTACAGTAGGGATACCAAGCCACCTCCTATCCCTTTCTGCGTACCTGCTTCCAAGACAGCTGCTCTTATAGGTGGAAGGGAGTTACAACCCTTTCTATAGCTACATTTTAAATATTTTGCCTTACTCGTAACAACTTTCTCTACTTTAGGAATGGCCCTAGACGTGCAGGGACTTTTAGATTCCAATAACAAAAAGTACAATTTAAATAGGTTTAAGTAAGAAAGGAAACTTTCTGGTTCATAGAACTGAGCAGTCAACAGAATGTAAGCCACAGGTAAGGCTTACTCTAACAGGGGAGGGACAATAGTAAGGAGTAGTTATCTGTCTACATTCTGGTTTCCTTCCATGCTGTTGGATTAATATTTGACTCCCCTGAAGGTCATCTACTGGCTGCCAGAACCTTCTGGAAGGAGCCACAAGCTTTTTCACTGACACTCCACAAGGCAGAAATAACATCTTTGCTGTAGTTATCAGCAGCAATCCTGATTGGACTGGTTTAGATCATGTGTCCTTCTTTCACTCAATCACCGTATCCAGGGATCTGTTGATGAGCTGAGCCTCCGTCATGTGCTTCATTTCTTTGTGGGGAAGAGTGAGTCATATTTCATGGATCCCCAAATAGAAACCAGGTGTTCTTGAGAAGGGGTAAGGTAATAAACAAATGTGTGATGGGTGCCTGAAGAGCTATGAATGGAAAGGCATAGTTCTTGGGTCACTGGAGCTGAGTCACAAGAATGGCCTTGTTCCAGAAGATGGGTCTCAAAATCTTAGTGCTGTTTTCCAGAGCTACTATGCTTTATGTTGTACCCAAGTCTTGTTTGTTCATTTTCTCCTTTTAATTTGTAGTATTCCTGTTTTCTATTACTACATAACAAACCACCCCAATCTTAGTGGCTTAAAGTGACAACCATTTTATTATTTCTCATAATTCCAGGAAGACTGGGTATAGCTGGGTAATACTGCACTATGTGATGATATTGGCTGAAGAGTGAACACCAGGGGGTTTGACTGTTTCTGAAGGCCCAAGACTGGCTTTACAGATCCTTGACAGGTAGTTTTAAATGTCACCTTGACTAGGCTACATTACCCAGCTATTTAATCAAATGCCAATCTAGGTACTGCATTGAAAGTACTTTGTAAATGTGATTAGCTTCCACTTTTAGTTGATTTTTTGTAAAAGGGGTCACCTTAGATAATGTGGGTAGGCCTCATCCTATCAGTTGAAAAGCCTTAAGGACAAAAGTGAGGTTATTCTGGAGATTAAATCTGCTGGAAGTGTACAGCATCAACTCTTGCCTGATTTTACTATTTGTCATCTTTTTTTTCATTTATTATATTTGTTCAACATGGTTTTACATATTCGAAGGAATTATTGTTACATATTCATGCACACATGGATATTGACAAAGGAAGTTAAGGCTGATCCTAGTCCAGAATCTCCCCTCTTCATCCACTCCCCGCTATCATGTCTCGTTTGCGTTACCTCCATGCTATAGCTAGAAATAAGCATACACATGTGTATTAATTTTTGAAATTTCTGAGTTTCTTTGCCTGCCTGTATATAGTTGGGCTTCTCATGGGAGATGAGAGTTCCCAGTTGCATTGATAACCCCTGAAACCCTCCTTCTCCTCCCTGCATCCCTTCCTTCTCCCCCTACCTTCATAGTTATGATTTCCCCTGCTTATGTGAAATTTCACCTATGATGAGATTATTATTTAAGCTTGGCTCACTTTCACCCTGTCTTAGATTTTACTCTAGCTTCCGCATATGAGAGAAAACATTTGTCCCTTCAGTCTCTGAGTTTGGGATATTTCACTTAGCATAATTTTTTTTCCTTCATCCATTTGGCTGCAAATGCTATGATATCATTCTCTCTAATAGCTGAGCAGAACTCCATTGTATATATATACCACAGGTTTTCAATCCACTAATCTAGCAAGGGGCATCTGGGTTGGTGCCATAGTTTAACTATTGTAAATTGAGCTGCTGTAAACATTGATGTAGCGGTGTTTCTGTAGTATGCTTATTCTAGCTTTTTTGGGAAAATACCCAGGAGTGGGATAACTGGGTTGTAAGGTGGTTTCAACCCTAGTTTTTTGAGGAGTATCCACACTGCTTTCCAGAGTGACTGTACAAGTTTGTAGTCCCACCAAAATTGTGATAGTGTTCCTTTTTTCCCATAACCCCTCCAGCATCTGTTATTGTTCGCATTCTTTATTTTTGCCACTCTGACTGGAGTGAGGTGGAATCTTAGTGAAGTTTTGATTTGCATTTCTTTAATTGCTAGTAATGTAGAACATTTTCTCATATATTTGTTGGCTTTTTGGGCTTCCTCCATTGAGAAGTTTCTGTTTAGTTCCCTAGTCCATTTATTAATTGGATTATTTGTAGTTTTGGTGTTCAGTTTTTGAGTTCTTTGTATACTCTGGATATTAGTCCTCTGTTGGAGGTATAACCATCTTGCTTGAATTTTGAGACCAACTCCAGGCCCCAAACATTTCACAATTGGAATTTGCTTGTCTGTGCAGGTACATGAGTCTGTTCCTTAAAATAAATCTCTATCTATCCTCTATCTATCTATCTAATCTCCTATTGGTTTTGATTCTCTGAAGAACCCCCAAGTAACACTGTATCAGCAGGTTAACTGAACTATAACAAAATGGGCAAAGCTTGGAAGAATGGACAGAATAAAATGACAGGAGAGGTCGATAGAAGTCAGGCTAATGACCAAATATTATTTTCCTCTGTTTGTGCAAAGCTTTTTACAAAGTGTGTGTATATGTCAAAACATTTTTCAAAATTCACATTTTATTTTTTAAAACCTCTGCTGGGTAAACATAAGAATAAGGTAGATGGGAGGTTTAAGGTTACATGACCATCAGACATTAGTTAGATATTGAATCAGCCCTAAATATTTCTTAAACATTAACCATGAATCCATGACTTTTTTGGTACATTGGGGGTTAGGCATGGGAGTCCCCAGAGATGGCATGCTCCATGTACGCAAGTACCTTAGCTATATTGCTAGAGATAAGGCACACACCTAGCTGTAAAATATGAAAGCCTGCCCCTGCCCTGTCTGTTGCACTCCTGCTCACTCCTCCTGAGCTCAAACTTTATCTCTTCTCTTACTGCAACTTCATCCATTCTATTGCACAGAGTTGCTTCTTATACTTTTCCTAGTTCTTTTAGCTGTTTATAGCCACCTTCAATATATCACTTATGCTAATAGATGGCAACTTTTTAAAATACTATTATTTTTATTAGTGCATTATAGTTTTACATAATGATGGGGTTAGTTGTTACATATTCCTAGATGCATACAAATCAGCAATACAATTTGTTCAATGTTGCCCCCTCCTCTACCTCCCTCCTCCTGTCCGCTGATCCCTAGATGGCAACTTTTTGTGATGTGCAGTAGGCAGAATTCTCTTATGACCCACAGTGATCCCCTGAGGGTGAGCACATCTGGTGAATATGATGGATGTTACTTCCTGGTTGGCATATGGCAAAAGGGATTCTGCAGATGTAATTAGGATGCCAAATCTGTGGACCTTAAGGTAGTGAGATAACTTTGGTGAGAATAGCCTAAACAGGGCAGCTTTTGTAAGAGATGAAGTTCTTCAAAGGAGGGTGGAAGTGTGAGAGGGACTTGGTACAAAGGTAATATTTATTTGCTTGGGGTTGGAAGGATCCATAGGGCAAGGAACTTTGGCAGCTTCTAGGATCTGAAAGCAGCCCCTGGCTGATAGCCAACAAGGAAATTCAGTTCCACAATATCAAGGAACTGAATTATGTCCTAATCACATGACCTTGGAATGGAACCCCAGCTTCAGATGAAAATGCAGACTATCTGACACCTCCATTAGCACAGTGAGACCCTGAGCAGAGAGCCCACTTGTGCTATACCCAGAGTTCTGACCCATATAACTGTGAGCTAAAAGTAAATATTATTTCCAGCTGCTAAAAATAAATTCTATTTCTAGCTGCTAATGATCACAGTGATTTGTGATCATTGGTTACACAGCTGTAGAAACAAATAGATCATACATTTGACTGCTCCACTGAATTATGATCTCTTGGAAGGTAGTGTCCAGGTTTTATTTATTGCCATACAGAGTCCACTCTAAACAAAGTGCCTGACTCAAATCAATGGCCTAATATGTGTTTCTTATTGAATAGATTAATAAAACAATGGTACCTTTGCATTTTGCAGTGCTATGTAGGCAATTAGAGATGAGAATCAAATGCACTCAATTTATTTCACATATTATTCAAATGCCCATATCAAGTCCCTCCACAATAATTTCTCTGATTCTCTTGGTCTCCCATTGTGCTTTATCATAAAATACATGGTTTTCAAATGTTGTTAACTCAGACATAGTTAATTACAATCATCATGGTACTAGAGTTTGGAGCTGATAGAGAAATAAAAATAAGAGATAAGAAAATATGATCTACATGTTTATGTCCCCACTAAAATTCATATGTTAAATTCTTCACCCCCAATGAGATGGTGTGAGGAGGTGGGGCCTTTGGGACATGATTATCTTGTGAACAGGGAGCCTTCATGAATAAGGTTAGTATCCTGATAAAGGAAGCTAAAAAGAGACTCATTACTTCTATCATGTGAGAACACAGTGAGAAGATGCCTTCTGTGAACCAGGAAACAGTCCTTACCAGACATGGAATTCGTTATGTTTTGGACTCCTCAATTCATAACTTCTAGAACTATGAGAAACTAATGCATTATCTGTAAGTTAACACTTATTCACTTTGAGAAATAACTTTATTTTGCTTCCCTTACAGAACTACTGATTGATGTCATTCACGATGATAATTTTGGGCAATTTAGTTCATCTCTTTGCAGGTCCATTTCTTCTCAAAAAAAGGGGAGAATACATTGTGGCATGCCCAGTCCCAGTATGGAGCAATCTATGATTCAGGAGTTCCTTGCAGCCCTACTCCCTCTCTGTATGTATAGATGGCCATATTGTGTTTTGCAGGCTCAAGAAATGAAGTGGCCCCAAATAATTCATACATTGATCACACTGTGTTATTTTCTCCCCATAGGTCAAAAGGAGCATCTCAGAGTCCTCAAATAAGAAATTGTGTATTTTCAAGGTTCTTCTAATGTCTTAAACTGGTGTTGTGAAGGAGGATAAGGCCCTTTTTGACTCTGATGAAGTTAAAACATTGTACCCTGGCTGGAAGGATTCCCGCCTAAAAGTCTTGACATTTGCCTCCCCGGCAGCACTAGAGCCTGCCCTCCAAATGAAAGGAGAATGACACGATGCTTAAACTATGCTTTATAGTCCTTCCCCAAGGCGGGAGGTGCTCAGATGATGTAAAAACAAGCATCTCAAGGGTGGATGAAGGCATCTGGAGTGAGCAGCAGCCAAGGCTTCCAGTTGGCTAGTCCATTTTAACCCAGGAAAATAAAAGGCATTTGTAACTGATTTTGGTCTCCTCCTCAAACAGAAAAACATTCAGAGGAAGAGATTCTCGTTCGTTTAAATGAGAATATTCTGGTGAATGAAGCAGATGTAATCCATGCCACATGGAGATTAAGTTTTTAAGGATACTAAGTAGGGATCACTTTGGCCAGGGAACTCAATTCCATTCTCATTTTCACAAAGGTCCTTAAAATGACCAGCACTGAACAGAGAGGTAGATTAAAGACATTGAAGCCTCATAGCTATTTACATTCACAGGCCCCATCTAAGGTGCTATGTACCCTTTTCAAGGATTTGGGTTGTAGCTGAATGCAGGGAGCACTGCCCCAGCCAGGTTTTCAATCTCTATGTCCTGAGTCTGTGGGTGGGGCCAGTGGGTTTCCAGTACTTCCTCTAGCTTGCCAAGCTCCTAGTGACACACCCTGCCCCATGTGGGGCCTCCTAAGTATCTGGAATCTAGCTTTGGCAACAAGGAGATTTGGAATGACATGATGCACCACTCTCTGCTCAGGGCCCTCCAGACCAAGGCTCTGCCGCAAACATGTTGTACCCTGCTCCCCTGCCCAGGGCACCAAACAGGGTGTTGGACCAGTCACATAGGCAGTGACCAAAGGGCCATCTGAAACCCTGCCCAGTTCCATTAAAGGTCTGGAGTCTTCAGGGACTTTTCTCATGAAGCACCTCTGGAGCAAGAAACTGTTTTTAATGTGACCAAGAAGTTCTGAAGTTAAAGGACTCTTTTCCAATCCATTAATAACAGAAAACATATTTCTATCTACTATGCCAGGAGAAAGACAAAGTTATCTTTCTGTTCTCTCTGTGAAGAATGGCATTATAAAGTTTTTGCTACACTAGGAAGGATCAAAAAGGATGAAATTTAAAAAATATAGACGTTATATAGGTGGTTCAGACAGCAAATCATAATAGTAACAATAAATGTTAATATAAATGATAATAATACTATTTTATGGATGCTTTTTAGAATTTTTAATTTTTTTGTGATTTCTTTTCTCATTCTAAAGAGATCTACTCTTGGATCTAACTTTATATTCAGCTACATAGAGAGAGTACCATATTTTATTAGTTTTGGAAAATTTTATATTTACCTTTAGCAGAGATCCTTTTCCTGAGAAATGGGACTAGAGACAGAATAATCAGTAAAATCTTAAGACAACAGTTCCCATAGTTTCTCTTTACTCCATTAAATCCTCACCCTTTCCTAGTTGGTCTTGAATCTACTTAAAAACTTTGAAGATTCCAATGCCAATAAGAAGTCTTCAAAATACCTACACCCACAATACCTGCCTGCCCTGATCTTGCTGAAAATCACTTACTTCTAAGTGTGCAAGGAAGAGGCATTGACTGGATCAAGTTTTGGAAGGGAATTACTTTAAAAATGCTAGTCTCCAAAAATTAAAGAGCATTATTACATTAGTGTATTTCTTTGAAAATGGTTATTGATACAGAGGCAGCCAATTTCAAATGTCTTTGTACACCACAATAACTGACATTTTCAGGAGGGAATGGGCAGGCTGGGAGCCAAGGAAGGGAAAAGAAGTGCCTGCCAGTTTTGTTGCAACAAAACCAAAGGACTCTTGATTTATCAGCGCGTTTGGCACACTCTTTATCATACTGAGATGGGGGGAGGGCAGTGCGGATGGGGTGATGGTAAGAAAGAGTTGTAAATTTTATAAATGCAAGCCCTCTAAAGTAGGCCAATTGGTCAGCTGCGAACTTGGCAGCATCCTAGGCATGTGTGCCGGGCAGCTTCGGAACACGATGTTCTGTTTCACTTCTGAGAGCAGAGGAAAGGGGAATAAGGGCTCAGCCCAGGACAGAGAGGGCTCAGCACAGACATGAGAAAAGCTGAAAGACAAAGGGAACACCAAGGAATAAAAGCTACATCGTTAGACTGCTGGCCACCAAATTAAAAGAGAGAATGTTAAAGCCCCTGAGAGGTACCGTGGTGCTGATGTTTGCCGAAAAAGACGGCATTCTGGAAAATCTAGAGCAGTTTTGTGATTGCTAATTAAAAATATAACTGAGTGTTTAATGTAAGAGTAATGATGACATTTTATAAAAGTACTTGGGAATAATGCTGAGTCTATAAACTCTGAACCATAAACATGTGTAGCAAACAGAAAAAAAGAATATTAAAGTTTGATACAAATTCCTTTAGTTCCAAATTTAATAAGAAGTTGCTAAGGCTTTTTCAAACCTATATTTATATTTCACAGTATTTCAGTTAGTATTCTACTACTAATGAACAAAATGATAACATAATATATATAAAATAAATGCTTAACATTTGAGCCGTCACTCTTCTCAAGTATTTTCAAATTATTTCTGAAAAAGTAAGCTGAATATTTAAATGACAAAAAAAGAAATAGTGTGAATTGATCAGGAAAGATGAGAAACCAATAGTAAATTATAAAATAATTTTAAATATAAAATAAATAGTAAGTTCATAAAACCTTTTATGGAATGGTACCGACTAAATCTTGAGATTTTACTTTTTGGCCAAGTGATTTGAATTGCACTATGGTGACATTCTATCAGAATCATTTATAACTGATTGCTTGCAATGGATAACGTCACATGTGCTTTTCTTCAAATAGCTGATATTGTCACAAGCTTGAAAGGAAAGAGATCAAACTAGTGATAATTGCTTCATCCCACATGTACACTATCATTTAACAATATTAAATGAAAATGACTTCTTAAGAAAGGTCACCTTACTTGATTTATTGCACAGAAAAAAATCAAGAACACATGTAAAAATTATTTTTTACTTAGTAGCACCTCTTCTTCCTCCACGTACACACCAAAAGAAAAAAAAAAAAACTACCAAATAAGCCACCTATTCATCAGTGTAAAAAGCCAGAGACTGAAGAGACCAAGACTCAGCTGGTCTTTGTAAAGGAGTTTATGGCTTTCAGCTGAAATCTCTAAATGGGAATTCTCATTCTCAGCTGCTGGCTCCCTGTGAGCTCCCAGTGGCCTCTGACCCCATTTCCATGGAGACAGAGGTGGGAAGGGTAAAAAATAAGTAAAGGGGGAAGCTTTTTTTTAAGGCAGCATTTCCAAATCCCCACTCCTCTACTACTAATTAATGACCATCCAAGTTAAAACTGGCCACACATTAAGCACCGAAATTCACTTTCTTTCAAGTAAAACAATGACAATAAGGTATTTGATTATAACAATACAGTTGTAGAGATAAAAGAAAGTACCTGCCCGCCCTGTTTGAGACTTTTTAATTGAAGCTTGAAATGAAGGAAAAATGGTTGCTGACATTTAAGCATGGACAGAGAATTCTGTCGTTTTCCAGGGTCTGATATTTGGCTGAGCAGTGTGAATGCTGTGTATCAGACCTCTGGGTCTTCTGTAACCTGTGGGGGTTGGTGTCTCCCCAAATATCAGAACCTTGGAATCTCCATCAGGAGAACTTTTTTAAAAAAGTGATGGTTCCCTCACATCTATCAGTGAATCCACTCTTTGGCCTGCCAACTTTTGTTCCTGACCATTTAACTGAGGCTAATAAAAATAATGAAGTTACTACCATTGCAGCTATATCACCAGTTATGCAATTGGCCACCAGCAGCCAGGTTTTATGTCATTACTGTTTACAAAACGGTAACATACTATATGATTTTTTTCTCATTTAACCATAGTCTCTTTAAATTTTTTTTTTATTTAGGGACAAATACAAAAATATACAAAAGAGAAGAGAGCATTATAATGAGCCCCATGGCCTCAACTGCTCAATTATGACAAGCATGCACTCATGGCCACTCCTATTTTATCCATTTCCCTGCCTGTTCCTCCCTCTATTATTTTGAAGTAAATATAGGAGACTTTTCCCCCAAAATATTTTAATATGAATTTATAAATATAAAGACTCATTAAAACCAAACAATACCATTATTAGACCTAAAGAATTAAGAATTAATACCTAATGTCAATATCAAATCACAGAGGTAACTGAGTTAATTATGGTTGTTATTCTTGTGTTCCTCTTCTTTACATTTTATAAGTGCAGAAACAGGACATGAAAAGACAAAAATCTTGCACAATGTCTCACTGAAGGTAAGTAGGAGAATCTGAATTAGAATCCACATATAGTGGAATGCAAAGTTTATGTTAGTTAAACTCCCAAGATCACAGACTTATGATAAAAATAATGATAGCTGAGGCTGGAGTGGTTGCTCAGCAATTATGGCACTTGGTTGGCATGCACAGGTACCTGAGTTCAAACCCCAGCACCACGTATATAAAGTGTGGGAGCAATGAAAGCCACATGGAAAACTAAAAATAAAATTGATTTCTCTCTCTCTCTCTCTCACTATCCCTTTCTCTTTAAGAAAAAAATGATAGCTAACATTTTTCAAGAACTTATAATGCGCTAAATTTTGCTCTGAATACTTGTTTCAACTCATTTAATTCTCATAGCTACCCAGTGAGGAGGTGTTGTTATCCCCTTTTACAGACAAGAAATGAAGGAACAGAGGGGCAATGCAACAGCCAGTGAGTGGTACATCTGGTCAGGGAATTCACGTACTCACTCACTCACTCACTTATTCATTTAATCCGTATCTTTTCATCTGTCTTTATATCTATCAATATATGTAGCAATATTTGTATTTATGTGAACAGGCAATATATTTTCATGGCTCAAAGCTTAAGAGGTTCAAAAAGGTGCACTTGGAAAAAAGACTCTATCACCTCTGTTCCCTATCATCAGTTCTTGTTCTCCTTATTTTCAATTTTCCGGGTATTCCTCCATAGACAATATATGTATATATGAGTAAATGCAGATTCTTTACTTCCAAGGAATACAGTATTCTACACTCATTGTCCTGCACTAGGTTTGGTCTTGCACTTATCGTATTTTAGAGCCATATCATTCCCTGTAACACAGAATGCAACTGCTCCGTCTTGCCCATTCACATTGGCAAGCACAGCCAGGTCTGAGTTCCTAAGTCTTTAAACCATAACTGCCATGTCAATATTTAATGTGCAATTGGAACTTTCATGTTTTCCTTGCTCAGATTTTGAGGCTGCCTAAGTACTCTAAAATCAATTCATTCTGCCAGCACTGCCTTAGGCAATGCCCCGAAACTTCCTTTAAAAGCAAAACACACTGGATTATGTTCCCTGAGATCCTAGCAGAGTTTCATTTAAAAATAATGCAATGTTATTATCAACCAGTCTTTAGATTTTGATTTATTCCTTTCATTTTGTAGTTACAATTTAAAGTGTTATCAAAGAAGACAGGATATCTTGCAGTAAAAACACTATAAACTGATGTAGTGAAATACAAATAAAATATAAAGACATAAAATATTCTTAAACATTTCTTCTGAGAATTTCTAACCACATGGGCTTGGGACCATAATTATGAATATCTCTGTATAGTATGTTAAAAGATCCCAAATTGATATTGCCCTCAGATGCCTGGCAGAAGCAAACAGATTCTCCTTAAACTCAGGCCTCAAATAGATTCCTATGTGTAAAGTTTCACAGAACATCTGGCACATGTATTTTCTTTGCGCGCGAGTGCACACGCACGCGCACACACACACACACACACACACACACACTAACATGAACCAACAAGCTACCATGAATAAGAATCAGCTCAACAACAACAACAAAGAAAAAATACAGAAAACAAACCTACAAATATGGAAAACATTGGAATCATCAGATAAAAGTATAAAGAAAAATATAGTTTTGGGAAAATAGACTTGAAAAGGAATGAAAATATAAAGAAGGTAAAGAGATGTTGAGGATGGGGTGAGATATGATATAATGTAATCAGATTGCTAGAAAAGACAAAAGGAAGAATGAAGGAGAAACAATATTTGAAAAGAAAGTGATTGAAAATTTAATAGATTTTAAACTATATAAAAATTGTGGAATTGTGGAATCAAAACACTGATATTAGATTCAGGCATCCCAGCAAATTTCAGACATGTTAAATGAAAATCTGCATTCAGACACTTAGAAAACAACTGGAGAGGCCGAAAAAAAAATCTATTAATTTCAATTATAGAGAAAGAGTGTTTTACTATGAAAGAACAGTTAATTTAACAGTTGATTTCTTAATAGCAACGTGAAAGGGAGGATAGTGGAACACTATTTTTAAATTGCAAGAGATAAAATAACTGTCACCACAGAATTGTTTACGCAATAAAAATACCATTTAAAAATAGGATGAGATAAAGAACTTTCATACAAAAACTAAGGGAATGTACCACCACGGGATCTTTACTAAAAGAATTCCTACATGATAAATGTGAAGAAGAGAAAGAACCTCAGAAGGCATGAATTTCAAGGAAAAATAATCACCAACAAAAATAATAATGTGCTGGTGTTAAATGTCAACAGTGAAATAAAGCAGCAGTGTTCAATTTAAGAGATGGAAAACAAATTAAAATTAAAATTCTTGAATAAGAAAACGTGTCCGAAGGAGGGTGATTTAACGTTAGAACATCATAAACTTCTACTCTTCAGAGTAGAAATGTTGATTAAATTCAGACATTTGGAAATTAAATACTCATGATAAAATTCCTAGGATAAATATTCAAATTTTAAACGAAGCAGAGTGAAAAATGGAAAGGGGGAAAAAATAAATGTTGAACAACCCAAAGAAACATAAAACAGGGAAAACTAAACAAAACAGAAGAATCAGAGCATACAGGATGTGAAAGTAAGAAGGTGGAAATGAATTCAAATAGACCAGTTATCCACTTAGGAACTTAGGTGGACTAAGTTCCCCCATTATAAATCTATTAGAATGGATTTGTTTTTTTTAAAAAAGGAATATGCTCTTTTACAGGAGCCACATTCAACCAAAACTTAGTACAGAAAAAGATTGAAAGTCAAAGGATGTAAAACTAGGCACTAAGTAGTTAGCAAGAACTGTTTTAATAGTACACATAATAGTCTGTTTTTAAAGGAGAGAGGAGAGAGAGAGAGAATCAATTTTTATTGAGTTTTTCACATGGCTTTCATTGTTGCTCTGACACTTGGTTGTGTATGTGGGTGCTGGGGTTTGAACCCGTGTGCTTGCACGTGCCGGGCAAGCGCCGTAACTGCCGAGCCACCGCTGCAGCCCAGACATAATAGACTTTAAGGCTGAAAACATTATCAGAAAGAAAGTGAGTCACTGTATTTTTACAGAAGTTTTGATTCGACAGGATGATGCAGCAAGTCTGATTCGTATGGCCCAATAACACTGCTTTAAAGTATAAAAAATAAATATGAGGAGGACGTCAAGGTGAAACTGCCAAATGTATCCTCATACCAGAGCTGCAGTTCTTGAACTTGGGCATGCAGTAGGATCACTGGTAGGCTTTTTAAAACACAGATTGCTAGTCCCACTGACACTTGCTGATGCAATAGGGCTTAGGGTTAGGCCTGAGAATTTGCATTTCTTGGAAGACCACAACTGATGTTAATCTAAGGACTATACTATCAGAGCCAGTGTTCTAGAGAAAAGCTACGTATAGTTTCTCGTAGCATTGGTCATCATAGAAAAGTATTGACAACAACCCATTGTGGCAATCCACAACAGAAACTGTAAATAACTCATAGTATAATTAGACAATTGGATACTATACATGATATACTATAGATAGACACATAGATTGAACTCATTTTCAAAAATAATGTTGGAAAATATATGAAGTAGGATTTCATTCACTTAAAATTCAAGGCAAAATCAATTAAGATATTATTTAAGACGGCTGGAGAGGTGGCTCAGCTGTAGAGTGCTTGCCTGGCATGCACAAGGACCCTGGTTCAATCCCTAGCACCACATACGCAATGAAGTGTTGGAAGGACAAAGGCCAGATGAAAAAATTAAGTTGATTCTCTGTTTCCTCTCTGTCTCTCACTCTCTCCCTTTCTCTCTTAAAAAAAAAAAAGGTATTATTTAGGGATACATCTAGTTGTTATGAAACCACAAAGAAAAGCAAGAAAAAGAACTTATTTAAAAGGATATCTGTAACATCTGTAAGGCTGTTTCCTCTGGGCAGAGAGGAGGATAGGCAGTGATAGAAGTTAATGTTCTATTTCTTATGCTGGGAGGTGAGTTATTGGATGCTTATTTTGTTCTTAGTTGTACAGATAAATGATGTATACTTTTGTATCTAAGATAATTCTGAAAAAAGTTGAAAAGTAATGAAATCAGAGTAGGAGCAATCACCTCCAAGTGATTAAGAAACAGTGCCACATGGAATTGGGATTTGACCTATTGCTAGGAGGTTTGGTGTGTAAAGCTAGATGGGAAGTGAGGAGAAAGGTATCTTCATTTTGGCCAAATGGCATAATCAAGCTGTAAGAAGAAGACTTATCTGGCCAGAGAGATTTGTTCAAATGGGATATGTCAGGCGAATCAGGTTGGAAAAGAAGGTAGATCAAGGTGTTAGTTTGATTAACTATACAAGGACAGAATTTAGAGGGGATAGGACACATGACAAGTCCATTCTGAGAGAAGAGGTCAGGGAGAGACAGGCATGTGACTGCTCCCTGTCCCTGTAGAAAAATTCATTGTGGTTTACCAGAAACTCCCAGGCAAAAAAAAAGTATGGTTATGCAGTCAGATCCATCTATTTCGAAAGTAAAACATCTTTGACTTATTAACTTTTATTTTTATTGAAGCAATTTGAAGCAAAACATGTATGAAATGTTAAGTCTATAAATCTATAACATTTACAATGAAAAATAGCAGTTAATTTTCTCCAACCTTTCCCATTCCTGTGTTTTATTATGTAGAGGAACTATTTGTATCATTGTAGGCTTTTTCTTTTGATTTTTAACTTCTTTTTTTTTTTTTAAAGAAGTACTATACTGCTACTTCTTTATTGGAACTCACTTTCTCTATTAGATGAAGATTTAGTTCTTTCATAGTGACCAGATCTTGCCTCTACTTCCTTACCTTTACCCTCCTAGTGTAAATCTGTCACAGTTTTCGGCTATATCCATATATACAATATTTACATTATTATGATCATATAAATATTGTTCTAAAAAAGCCATGTGACTTACTGCGAATTTCTTTTCTTGTTTAACTTAAATTTTACAAGAGCTGATTGCCTTTCTTTTACTTGCACTTTTCCATTTACTTATCTGTAGGTTATCCCTGAACCCCACATTCAGCTCTCTAAAAAGTCTTTTAATATGATCAAATATAGCTGGTAATTTACATGTCCTATTTTTTCCTCCTGGAGACATCATTTTTGGAGAATCCATCTTTGCATTCCAGACTGGCCTACTAAAGAACTGTTATCCAAGGACCCCCTGCAGTCCTGTCTTAGTAATTCCCAATGACCTCTGTTTATCTGTTGAATATCATCTTCCTTATTCTCCTGTGCCTAGGGTGTGATTTGTCAAATGGTAGGCTTCAGGACACAGGTCCATCTGGTTCTTTGGGGAACCCCAAAATTCCAGTTATCTTTGAGTCTTATCTCTTGGGATTATCAGCTATGTCAGAGAGAAACAATCATCTGTTGGTGGTAGAGGTGTATGCATCAGACTGGCAGTCAGGGTTTCGTCTGCTGTGGTTGTGTCCTGGAGAGTCCTTGGGCAAGGAGCAGGTTTCTTCTGCAGCATGCAGAAATTTATTTAATCATTCTGTTTTCAATAAAAAGCCTTACTTTCACCTTCAAATGCTTAGGGTCTAAAAAGTAGCTCTGTCCAGTCTAAATGGATGAAGATTAAAAGCCAAATTATCAGATCATAAAACTATCAAGATTATAAAAGGGGTAAGTCAATTAAATTTTATAGTCAACAAATATTTATTGAGTGCCTAATTTGAACAAGGCATTACGTTGGAAACTGAATGAATGCCTACTTCTTTACCAAATTCCTTGGAACCAGAACCCACTCTTTGAGGGGAAAAAAGAGTCAAGATTGGTACAAATCCCAGAAAGTAGTGCTGACACACAAGATTTTGAAACTCAGAAAGGTCTAGGCTAAATTGTTTCAAAAAAGTTTAAGATCACAAATGCCAGTTTCATCAATATAGATTCTAAAGTATTTTAGAAATATTTCTAATCCCCAGATTCTTACCATGGAAAACAACCACATCTTGTAACCATTCTGGTGTAGTGGGAGGTATATTTATTGGATACCATTTGAAAATTTTGATCTATACTAAATTCTAGTTTGATGATGTGTGTCTGCTATGTGAAAGTCTATCTGAAGATATTTTTTATTTTATTCAGATTTTGTGGAGTGGAATGATCTTCATAGACCAAAAGTGCTTGAAGTATGGCCTCTGGGGATCCCTGTGGTCAAAACTGTTCTTTCTGTTGATACTAAAACGTGACTGGCTCTTTCTACTATGTTGACATTTGCACCAGTGGTGTCTGTGGTAAAGCAGGAACCAAGACAGTGGTGTGCAGCTGTGCCAGTGGGTATTGTCCTCCTGTCACCAGGTCCTGTAGTGAAAATAGCACTTTCTGGCTCAGAAAGTCTTTGATGAGGCATGAAATGTGAGTAACCTTATTGTACCTCAAGTACGTGTTAAAGGTATCTTGTGTGGCACAATGGGCAATACACATGAAGCACTTGTGCTGCCAACTGAAGTAGGATTGTTGGCTTGGGGGAACGTGCAGTGCATGCTCAGCTGTGGGCTGATGAGCCCTGCTTCATAACAGGGCTTTTTTTTTTTTTACTTGAAAGAATGACTGATAATTATGGTTATTCATACTTGAGTATTTGTTAGACATTTTCTCAAGAATTAAAGAAGTGAGTCTGTCACTTCAACGAAACAACTGGCAGTATTTGTTGCCAATGATAAAAATCAAGATTTCAAGTGAAAATGGGTACTTTAGGAAACTCCTTCCCACCACTGCAAACTTGACCACATCCTAGTACTTAAAGACATCATTGATGAGATGGATGATGATGTTAACAAATGTGATCTTCTTCTTTTTCCTCTTCTTCTTCTTCCTCTTCTTCTTC
>PVKS010036611.1:0-19224 GCA_004027875.1 Aplodontia rufa
TTAATTTGTGCCTTCCACCTGAAGAGCTAGAGATTGACCCAGGCAGAGTATTCCTTCCGACTCCAGGGGAACACAAGGGCAGGCCAGCCCCAGAGCCTTGATCAGGCAGACATAGACCAGACATAGGTCAGACAAGAGTTGCAAGAGTGTCTGTCAGTGTAAATAAGCACCCTTTGAGGGACTCCTGGTCATGGGTAGACAACGAGGAATTAGGACGGCCAATCAGGTGAAAGAAGTTCCCTACGAAAGGCACACTGTAAACACTTATGCCCAGTCCCTCTTTCTTTCCCACTTAAGACTGCCATGGTTCTGGAATCCCAAATTGGCTGGGGGCTCTAAGTCAATGGTTGACAAGGATAGGAATGACTGACACAATTTGCACACCTCCACAACGTCTATTAGCTATAAATCATTTATTAACTACCACTCCCAAATGGCCCCATCCCTCTGTGAAGGCACCAGCACTTGGTGACAGTCTGTAACTTTCCTTTGTGCCACTGCATATTCCAGTTGCCAAGTGTTGCCCTGTCTTCTAACTCCAAATTTCTAGCATTGCAAAACAGAACCCCTGCCATGACCAGCTTGCAGAACCTGTTGCAGTTCACTTGGCAGTATATAATTCCATGGTCCAGGGCTAGCTCTCCATCCAAGTTTTTTCTGACTCTTGGTTGGTCACAGATGAATTAGCTGTTTGGTTAGGCCAATGGCAAAGATACAAGTTCCTTAATCAGGGCCATCCCTGTGGGGTGCCTCCATCTGGAAAGATAATGTCAAGGTGAAAATCATTAAGGTCACACGTCTCAATTTATACCAGTGCTGCAACTCCTGAAGTGATGTTTAACTGTAAGGCTGACTCTCTCACCAGTGTACAAGAGACCACCCACTCTGGTGGCTCCTCCAGGCTCCCCAGTACAGCCATCTAAACCCTCCATACGACTTCCCCTCAGCTCAGCCCTGAATCACTCTATTCCAACCTTCCTTAGACACCACTTTCATGCACTCCTGTCCCTGACTAAGTGGGTCAGTGATGTAGACCCTCAGCCAAGGTATTCCCCTCACAACAGCCCTGACTAGGCAAGTTGTCCTCAATTGCAAGTTATATTCCTAGGCCAAATATTGGAACTTGCTTCATCATGCCCCTGTACCAGATGGCAGGTTGATTTCATTGGCTCACCTCCTCCTTTAGAGGGCACTTCTGTTACATTGTAACTTCCATAGACACATTTATTGGTCTCTGGCATCCCAACCAGAAACACCAGAGTGGAATCATTTATCATTTCTGCCAAATGTATCTCCTGTGTTTAGACCTCTTATGGTGAGCTTGGGTCTCACTTCATGGCCTATACTACCCAAGGGCTGGGCATACAATGGAACTCCCATTTGTCCTCTTAACTACAAGCTCCCAAACTTATTGAGCACCATAATGAACTGCTGAAATCCTTGCTGCTCAAACTACATTAAGGCAAATGGACACCCAGGTAGATGATCCTTGGGCACCAACCATACTAAATTCTAGGTCTTCTTCTTGCCATCACCTTCATTATAATTGGGTACACCCAGCCACATAGCTCCTGTTTGTAATTTCCAGAGACTCAGATACTTTCTCCTTGAAGGATAACATTGTATTCTCCAATAATAATTATTCACCATATAGATTTAAAATATCAATTTGTTTACTTTCTGATGTCCATTGGTGACCACCGAACTCAAGACAGGTGGTAAGCTATGATCCATGGTAATAGAGGATCCTTTTTTGAAAGTAAACCCACAATTGCTGCTCCTGAATCACACACATCCACTTGAGATACAAATATCTACTGGAATCCCCATATATAATGTGCATATTTGAATATGTAACAACCAACCCCACAGTTATGTATAATTATGAGGCACCAATAAAAAGGGGGAAAAAGAAATCTTGTATATTGGTTTCAATGGGTAGCTCATCTTAGTCAAAATTCCACATAGGAAGTAGACATAATTATACCACAGTCCACAAAATGGACAGTGTGGATTTCCCCAAGAGGAGAGGAGATACTAGAATTAGGAGACATCAGCAACATCAGGAGATAACAACCTGGTCATAGCCTTCAAAATCCCAGGAACCTGACACACTGGATGTATCCATTTCCCAACCTTGCATGGACCACCAATGAAAGAAAGTCTCTCAATGACTCCATGATAATGTCCACATGAGGCAGCTCACAGGCAAACAGAGTCCTAAAATGTGGATGCTTCTTGTTGGCATTGCTATGCACCCATTTTATCACCTGGGTCTGGGAGCTCCTCAAAAACCTCAGGCATTCCACATTAGAGAGCTGTTGGAACCAAACATCTCTCTCTGGTGCACAATTGCACAGTGGATGAGAAAGAGCCCTTGTTGGAAGACATAGCATCTAAAGGTCACCAGAAATGGATACAGACAAGGTAATTACAATCTTATATATTAAGTGGAACCAGTGGCACTTAAAATTGACCTAATCCCTTCAAATAATCCCAGAGAGTTTCATCTCTAGATGATGGTCATCTAATTGCCCAAATGTTAACTGGGAGGTCACACTGTGCAGCTCTGATATATCCATCGCTACCCAAAAATCAGATACTCAACTGCTTAGAACAAAACATTAAGCTCTTTTCCAGAGTAAGACTATGCATGTGCCTTCAGTTTACACTAATCTACGGATGAACTCTTCAGAAAAACACCATTCAAGCCTTCTCATGATGCATCCCTGAGGACTCTGAGCAATTACTTGTAATCTGTGATTCCAGTAGTTAATCTCAACAATGTAAATAAACCCTATTCAGGGCTTCCTGAATATATCAGGCCATGTTAGACTCCCAAGTTCCCACTTTACCGTGTTGGGTTGTTATCTAGGAAACTATCTGGTCACTCCCACAGAGACAACAATGTCTCAAAGGACACAATCCCAGTCCAAGAGGTTACCATGGGAGATGACAACATCTCTGATGACAGTACCCCAGCCCAAACCAATGTGGGATAACAGCATCACCACAAGACCTATACCCTTGACTGCTACAGCATCCAGGAAGATGAGACAATTTGGTGAAAAACATATCCTCTCAGGATTTAACTATGGAACTCAAAGATTGCCTCTCTATGTTCCCCAGTGAGGACCCCTTAGAATGGTACTGGAATGAGATAATACTTTGCCTGTCATGGGGTCTCCTGACTGTAAGTCTACCAATCAGTCCATGATATCTGCTAGACCATTCTTCACTGTCTTTACCAATTTTGACAAACAAAGGTAAGTGTTCTTCCCCACTATGTCACCAGAGCCCCAACTAATCTAACTATCCACTTTCTGACTGCACCTCTTCCATTCATCTGGACTGAGTTCTGCGTCCTATCAGGGTGGAGCCATTTTGACTTCTGTTGGAATATTTTTCTACCAACACTGCCCTACCTACCATGACACCTAAAACTTCACCACCATTACCCTCACTTTAGATATCTCCATGAAGGTCTTCCCAAGCATGGGATCATTCATAATACCAGATCTAAAGACTACCCCAACTCCTCTACCACTCCTTCCCCCTCAGAGATAATAGTCCCAATGTATTTATATGGTGGGCTGAAATCAGAGCCAAGCTTCTCAAGAGATGACATTGTTGGGCTGTTTTACCACACAAATGCTTCTACCTGAGCTGCATGCTTGTTCAGAAGATAGTCTGACTCTCCTGACTTGGAAACATGGAAATCTCTCTTGCCAACACAAGACTGTAAACTAAAGTCCAACTGACCCATGTCCAAAGCATGCACACTGCTATTGCCCCTCCAGATCCCAAAGTGGGGTCCACATCTTTACAAATGTAATTTGGAGATATTCAGAACTGAGCTCCTGAATGTCTCCTGGGGCCTATGGGACAACAGCTTATTTGGGGGTTCACTAATTCATCCAAGAGGGTATAGTATGGTTCTATGGAGACTGGGACATATTACACAACTTCTCATTCCCCCAAATCCATTTCCCATCTCCCTCAATGCAAAGGCAACAACAGGACCCATATCCAAGTCTGTAACTTTAAATGTGTCCTACTGTCTTTGGGATTTCGCTTATATTCAATTAGCCAAGATCCCCAGTCTTTGTTCCTCTCCAGGCCACATCTATCCCAAAAAAGGCAGGCGGTTTTATTCTATACTTGGAGCAGGATTGCTACTTTTACTAGTAAGAATTGAAATGAGCACTGCTGCTCTATCTGTGCAGCAACAAATCATCAGGCAAACATAAATGTGTCAGTTCTGCTGGCCAAACACATTAATCTGTTACAGCATGGCTTTGCTGATGTGGAAATCTCATGACTCTCTAGCCCAGATGGTATCAGATAATCACCTTATCCTGTTTGTGTATGTGGACATGCACCAGTGTGTATATCTGTGTGTGCTTATGTATGTGTGTGTATGTGTCCTAGATTATTAAAGGGAAGGAGTGTGTGCCATATTAATAACAATCTGCTGTTGGCACACACCTGTAATTCCAGCATTTTAGGAAACTAAGGCAGGAAGATGGCAAGTTTGAGGCCAGCCTAGGCAACTTATGAGATTCTGTCCCAAAAGAAAAAAGAAAAAGGCCTAGAGATGTAGCTCAGTGGCAAAGAGTCCTTGCATTCAATCCCCAGTATCATTTAAAAAAAAACTGCAGCATGTACATAAATAACTCTGGCCAAGTACAAACCAATTTAAAAGTCATGGATCAACAAGTACAAGTATTTCATATCCTTACCCAGATTTACAATTTCCACTGCAGTTCTGGGTAAAGGATTTGACCTGTTCACTTGTCTCAACCCTGTACAGTGGGATAAACGAATGTGCACAAAAATTCAGGTCATAACCAATCCCTTCATGTTGCTTGTTCAATTATGCTCATCAAATGCCTTACTAGACACCTGACCCAGATTTTTTCTGTAGCCTTTAATGTTTTTATACTATTCACACAGTACCCAGCACAAAACATGAGCACCATGGATCAGCCCTAATCTCTCATTTCTGGTTGTCCTTAAGGCTGTGCACAGGCAGAAAGTGAAAGTTAATGCAGAGTTGTAAACAGTGTTGTTGTAAACTGTTGTTCACAGTTGTAAACTGGCAGAGAGCTGAATGCACACACAACTCTTCTGCAAATATTAGGAGTTTGAGTAGGTTTTTCTTTTTCTTTTTGTTTGCTTTGATTCTAGGTCCTTAAGGAAATATCTGTAGAGTCACAAACTGAACACTAAGCTAACATGACAAATACATCAACAGCTACATACAACGAAGAATGCAGACTTCACAAAAGTATTTCAGAAAATCTACTAAACAAACAAACAGCAACAATTATAGCAAGCACCAAAAACCCATCCTGGGAAAGGATGCTTTGATTTCCAGAACTATCACACATTATAATATTCAAAACATCCACTTTTCAACAACAACAACAAAAAAAACAATCAAACTGTGAAGCATGCAAAGAAACAGGAAAGTATATCTATACACAGGAAAAATGACTCTAATGGAAACTACTTATGAGGTATGTGGAAGCTAGAGTACAACACAGGAAAGAGAGAACAATAATTTTACACAATAGACTCATCAAACACAGATTACCAACTGAACTGGGGGCAACCTCTCAGATTGGTGAGGAAGGAATGGAGAGGGGGAAGGTGTGGAGATAAAGGAGAAGGTAAGGAGGGTAAAGGGAGGGATATATGATGTGTGCATGTATGAAAGTGTACCAACAAACCCCTTCAATATGTAAAACTATAATGATAAAAAAGAAACTAAAACTATAATGATAAAAAAGAAACTATCTATGATGAAGCACAGACATCGAACTTGCTACAATAAGACTTTAAAGCAACTCTGAAATATTCCCAAAGAGTTATGGGAAACCGTGTACAAAGAAATAGAAGAAGACATGAGAACTGTATCTCACCAAATAGAGACTATCAATAAAAATATAGAATTTATTTTAAAAAGAAACTAAATAGACATACTGGAGTTGAAAAGCACAGTAACTGAAATGAAAATTTTCTTAGTGGTCAGTAGCATCTTTGACAAGGCTGAAGAATGAAACAGTTTGGAGATTGGCTAATTGAGATTACTCAGTTTAAGGAGCAGGAAGAAAAAATGAAGAAATTAAGACATTTCCAAATTTTTTAAAAAATGAGATCACAATGCTAGTAGACCACCTGCTCTAATATGAATGAGTAAAGGGGATCCTTGAGGAATAAAATGAAAGAAATGACACTAGGCAGTAACTCAAACCCACACAAAGAAATAAAAGACAGTGGTAAAAATAATTACATTAATAAATATAAAACCCAGTATTAGTATTTTTATGCAGAACTCCTTCCCCTTCCCCCATTATTTAGAAGACATGTACGAAAGCTACATTCCTAATTCTTCCTCATTTTGTAATGAAACGGTCTTACTTAGATGCTTAGGGTCTTGCTAAATTGCCAAGGCTGGCCTCAAACTTATGATCCTCCTGCCTCAGCCTTCTGAGTCACTGGGATAACAGGGGTGTGCCATCACACCCAGCCAATAATTATAAATCTATATTGATGGGCACATAATGTAAAAAATGTCATTCATGACAATAAAATATAAACAGAGTAGAACTAAAAGTTTTTATATACTATTGTATATTGTATATTATATACTATTGTATATTTATATACTATTGTATATTGTATTATATACTATTCAATTGTATTAATTTCAACTAGATTGTTATAATTTAAGGCATTAATTAAAATCTCAGAGCAACACTAAGAAGATAATTAAGCCAGGCACAGTGGTGAATGCCTGTAATTCCAGAGGCTTGGGAGGCTGAAGCAGGGGGTCACAAGTTCAAAACCAGCCTCAGAAACTTAGAGAGACCCTAAAAAACTTAGTCAGGCCCTAAGCAACTTAGTGATATTCTGTCTCAAAACAAAAAATAAAAAAGGGCTGGAGATGTGACTCAGTAGTTAAGTACCCCTGGGTTCAATCCCCTATACCAAAAAAAGGTATAATAACCAGGGTTGAGGGCTTACCTCAGGTAAAGGGCTTGCCTAACATGCATGAGGCCCTGGGTTCCATCCCCAACACAACAACCATACTCATACACACAAAGATACAGTAATCATAAACATATATGCACATAATAAGAACCCTCATAATATATGAAACAGAAACTGTCTGAAATGGAGGATACACACACACACACACACACACACACACACACAATGTATTAGAGCTATTAGACTAATTCAGCAAAGTTGCAAGTTATAATACCAACATTCAAAAGTCATTTGAATTTCTATATATTAGCAAAGAAAAATTCAAAACTGAAATTAAGACAATAACTGTATTTATAGTAGCATCAAAAAGAATAAAATTCTCTAAGGTAAATTTAACCAAGCAGGTGCAAAACTTGTACACAGAAAGCTACAAAACATTGTTGAAAGAAATTAAAGATCTAAATAAATGGAAAGATTCTCTGTTCACAGATTGGAAGACTTAATATTCCCCAATGTAATCCTTACCAAAATTCCCATTATTTTTCTTTTTTCAGAAATTGAAAAGCTGATCTTTGGGGTTGCAGTGGTAGCTCAATAGTTATGGCACTTGCCTGGCATGCATGAGGATGTGGATTGGAACCCCAGCACCATGTACACCAGGAGGTGTGGAAGCAACAAAAGCCACTTGAAAAACTAAATAAAATTGATTTTTCTCTTTCTCTGTCCCTCCCTCTTAAAAAAAAAAAAGCTAATCTTAAAATTCATACAGATTAGCCAAATGTATATTGAAAAAGAAAAACAAAGTTGGAAGACTCACACTTCCCAATTTTAAAATTTAATATGAAACTACAGTGAACAAGACAGTGTGGTACCAGTATAAGGATAGACATACAGGTCACTGGAATAGAATTGAGAAGCTAGAAATAAAACTATAATCTATGCTCAATTGATTTTTAACAAGGGTACTAAGACTTGGGGAAAGAATATTCTCTTTAATAAAGGTGTTAGGACAAATGGGTAATCTCATACAAAAGAATGGTTGGATTCTTACAGCATTTACCAAAAAAAATTAAATTGCAATTACTTGATTTAGGATAAATTCTGACATTTTCTCAGTGACTCACTCAATGTACTCTGGCATAAAAATATATTTAATATAATATAATTAGATTTATTTTTAAAAGTAACTCTAAATCAGTTGAAGATTTAAACCCTGAGTAGAAAACACACAAGCAACTCTTACCAAACAATCTTTGATTTGGCAATGTATTCTTAGCTATGACATCAAAGCACAAATAAAAAAAGAAAAGTAAATTGGATTCCATCAAAATTAAAAAACTTAAACTGAGCCCAGTGGCACACACCTGTAATCTCAGCTACTCAGGAGGCTCCGGCAGGAGGACTATGAGTTCAAAGGCAGCGTCAGCAACTTAGTGAGACCCTGTCTCAAAACAAAAAATGAATAAATACTTAAATGAAAGGGCTGGCGATGTGGCTCAGTGGTTAAAGGCCTCTGGGTTCAATCTCTGGTACCAAAAAAAATTTTTTTTAACTTTTGTGTATAAAATAACATTATGAAGAAAGTGAAAAGACTACTTACAGAATGGGAGAAAATATTTGCAAATCATACATCTCATAAGGGTCTGGTGTTCAGAATATATGAAGAAATCTTACCATTCAACAACAAAAAGGACAAATGTGGTTGTGCACCACATAACAATGTTTCAGTCAATGTCAGACTGCAAGAGCAATGGTGGTCCCATAAGATCATATTGCCCGGTGATGTTGGAACTTAGTTTGTGTGAGTACATTTTGTGATATTTGCACAATGATGAAATTGCCTAATGGCACAGTCTCAGAACATATCCCCACCGTTAAGCAACACAGGCTGTAAGCCAGTTAAAAAATGGGTAAGGACTTGAATAGACAGTGCTCGGAAGAAGGTACACAAATGACCAACAAGCACATGCAAAGATGCTCAACATCATTGGTGTTTGGGAAATGAAAATTGTAATTACAATGAGATACGACTTCGCACCCACTAGGATGACAACAATTTCTTTTTCAAAAAGGAATGGCAAGTGTTGGTGAGGATGCAGAGCTTGGTGGGAACGTAATATGGTTCAGCTGTGGGAAAAACAATTTTGTGCCTTCTCAAAATGTTAAATCCAGAATTACCATATGACTCAGTCCTGGGTATATACTCCAAAGAATCAAAAACAGGTGTTCAAACAAAAACTTGCACATGAATGTTTTGCAGAAGTACGATTCACAATCATCAAAGAGTGGAAGCAATATGAATGTCCACCAACAGATAATATAGAAACAAAATATGATATATCCATACAATGGGATATTAATGAGTCATAAAAAGAAATGACATACTGATCCACAATCCATCTGTGATATTTGCACAAAGATGAAACTGCCTAACAAAAGCCACATAATTTATGTTTCATTTACATTAAAACAACTAGACTAGACAAATGTATCGAGACTAAAAACAGATTAGTGATTGCTATAGGCCAAGATGGAAGAAAGTTAATGAGGAGTGACTGCTTAATGCATACAGGGTTCCTTTTTGAAATTAGAAATTAGTATTAGATAGTGGTAATGATTTTAGAACTGGATAGTACAGTTTAAAAAAGTTAAAATGGGGGCTGGAGTGGTGGCTCAGAGGTTACGGTGCTTGCCCATCATGCACAAGTACATGGGTTCAAATCCCAGCACCCACGTACACAACTGAGTGTCAGAGCAACAAAAGCCATGTGAAAAACTCAACAAAAATTAATTCTCTCTCTCTCTCTCTCACCATCCTTCTCTCTTAAAAAAAAAATAGTTAAATTGCTCAATGTTATGTTATGCTATTACTTCAATTAATAAAAATACACAGAAATGCAAAAAAATATATATATTTCTTTAGGTTCATAGATGTACTTTCTATAAACGCATAACTAATTGTCCAGGATACCCTCCAAGCTGGGAACAGTAATAACACAGAGGAGGAAACATTGATCTCTAAAGGAAAACCTGCTTTGAAATATATGAATTTTTATAAATATATATTCATGTCTTAAGTGCTTAATTTGAAATGTTATTTTAATAGAAAATGTAAGCCAATATATTCATGATGTTAACTTTGGAGTAATAGATCTGTGGGAAAATTTAATAAGAAATTCACTTTCCACTTTGTATGTTGCGTGATGTTGAAATTATAGCAATAGATATGTACTATTCTCTTTATTTGTTCAACATGATCTTACATATTGGAGGGAATCGTTGTTACATTTCACACATACATGGGTATTGACAAAGTAAGTTAAGGGAGATACTAGTCCAGGATCTCCCCACTTTGTCCACTCCCCACTCTGATGTCTCCTCTGCAACACCCCCATGTTGTAGATAGAAATAAACATATACATGTATAAGAATTTTTGAAATTTCTGATTTTCTCCGCCTGCCTGTGTATAGTTGGGCTTCTCATGGAAGTTGAGAGTTCCCAGTTGCTGCTTTGGCAACCCCCTTCAATCCCTCCCTTGTTCCCCTTCTTTCATAGATATGGTTCACCCAGCTTATTGAAATATCAACCATACTGAGTTTATTATTTAAACTTAGCTAACTTTCATCCTATCTTAGATTTTACTCTAGCTTCCACATATGAGAGAAAACATTCAGCCCTTAAGTCTCTGAGTTTGGGATATTTCACTTAGCATAATTCTTTCCATCTCCATCCATTTGGCTGTATCTGACATGATATTGTTCTCTCTAATAGCAGAATGCAACTCCATTATACGTATACATCACAGTTTTGAATCCAATCATC
Source organism: Aplodontia rufa (assembly GCA_004027875.1). Classification (NCBI taxonomy): domain Eukaryota; kingdom Metazoa; phylum Chordata; class Mammalia; order Rodentia; family Aplodontiidae; genus Aplodontia; species Aplodontia rufa. The sequence goes on from PVKS010036611.1 coordinate 10,823, forward strand.
CAGCGTGAGGCATCTGGGTTGGTTCCATATTTTAGCTATTATAAATTGAGCTCCTATAAACATTGATGTAGCTGTCTCTGTAGTATGCCAATTCTAGCTCTTTTGGGAAAATACCCAGGAGTAGGATAACTGGATCGTAAGGTGGGTCCCTTAAGTTTTCTGCGGAGTCTCCACACTGCTTTCAAGAGTGGCTGTACAAGTTTGCAGTCCCAACAACAGTGTATTAATGTTCCTTTCTTCCCACAAGCCCTCCAGCATCTATTATTGTTTTTATTCTTCATTTTTGCAACTCTGACTGGACTGAGGTGGAATCTTAATGAAGTTTTGATTTGCATTTCTCTAATTGCTAGTGATGTAGAATATTTTCTTATATATTTGTTGGCTTTTTGAACTTCCACTACTGAGAAGTTTCAGATTAGTTCCCTAGCCCATTTGTTGATTGGATTATTTGTGGTTTTGGTGTTCAGTTTTTTGAATTCTTTATATATTCTGGATATTAGTCCCCTGTCAAAGGCATAGCAGGCAAAGATTTTCTCCCATTCTGTAGGTTCTGTCTTGACACTCTTAACTAATTCTTTAGCTGTGCAGAAGTTTTTCAGTTTAATAACATCCCACTCATTTATTCTTGACTTAAATTCTTGTGCTATGGGAGTCTTGTTAAGGAAGGAGGTGCCTACACCGGTGTTATGGAGTGTTGATCCTATTTTTTTCTAGCTGGTTTAATTCCAATTTCTTTGATACATTTTGATTTGACTTTTGTTCAGGGTGAGAGATAAGGATCTAATTTCAGTTGTCTGCTTATGGCTGTCCAGTTAATCCAGCACCATTCATTGAACTGGCTGTCATTCCTCCACACTATATTTTTGCCCCCTTTGTCAAATATCAGATGGTTAAAGATTGGTGGGTTTGCCTCAGTATCGTCTAGTCTGTTGCATTGGTCTTCATATCTGTTTGATACCAATACCATGCTATTTTTGTTACTATAGCCCTATAGTATAATTTCAGGTCAAGTATTGTGACACTTCTGCTTCCTCTTTCTTGCTTAGTAAAGTTTTGGCTATTCTGGGTTTCCTGTTATTCCAAATGAATTTGAGAATTATTTTTTCTGTATCAATGAAGAATGTCATTGGTATCTTGATGGGGACTGTGTTGAATCTGTACAGAGCTTTCGGCAGAATGGTAATTTTAATTATATTGATTTTTGCCTAACCAAGAACATGGAATGTTCTTCCATCTTCTCAGGTCTTCTTCAATTTCTTTTTTTACTGTTCAGTAGTTTTCATTGTAGAGATCCTTTACATCCTATGTTAGATTAATGTCCAAGTATTTTATTCTTTTTGAGGTTATTGTGAATGGGATGGTTTTCCTGATTTCTTCTTTGGCAGAATTACCGTTGGAGTATAGGAAAGCTATTGATTTATGAGTGCAGATCTTGTAACCAGCCACTTTGCTAAATTCATTTATAAGCTCTAGAAGTCTTCTGATTGGGCTTTTTGGGACTGCTAGGTATAAGATCAAGTCGTCAGCAAACAGAGATAACTTGACTTCTTCTCTTCCTATTCAAATCCCTTTGATTTCCTTCTCTTGTCTGATAGCTTTGTCTAGGGTTTCAAGGGCTATATTGAATAAGAGTGGTGAGAGTGGACATCCTTGTCTTGTACATGAATTTAGTGGGAATGCTTTCAATCTTTCTCCATTAAGTATAATGTTCGCTATGGTTTTGCCATAAATAGATCTTACAAAATTGAAGTATTTTTCTTTGATCCTTATCTTCTCCAGAATTTTGAGTATACATGGGTGTTGAATTTTATCAAAGGCCTTTTCTGCACTAATTGAGATTATCACATAGTTTTTATCTTTAATTCTGTTTAAGTGATGAATTACATTTATGATTTGCGTATGTTGAACCAGCCTTACATTTGTGGAATGAAGCCCTCTTGATCATGTTGTACTATCTTTTTCATATTTTTTGGATGTGGTTTGCTAGGATTTTATTAAGGATTTTTGTGTCTATGTTCATCAGGGAAATTGGCCTGTAGTTTTCTTTTCTTGATATGTCTTTGTTGGTTTTTGGTATCAGGGTTATATTTGCCTCATAAAAAGAATTTGGAAGGTTCTGTCCCTTTCAATTTTATGGAATAGCTTACTAGGGAGAGGTGTTAATTCTTCTGTAAAGGTCTGGTAGAACTCTGCTGAGAATGCTTCAGGTCCTGGGGTTATCTTTTTTGGAAGGCCTTTGATTGTTGTTTCAATTTCATTACCTGAGATTGGTTGGTTTAGATTTTGAATGTCCTTCCAGGTTAATTTGGGAATGTTGTATGTGGCTACGTATTTGTTCATTTCTTCCAGGTTATCAAACTTGGACAAGTATAGCTTTTCAAAATAATTTCTAATAATCTTCTGGATTTCGGTTGAGTCAGTGGCAATGTCTCCATTTTCATCTTAGATTTTGTTGATTTGCTTCACTTCGTTCTTCCTTTTAGTGAGGTTGGAGAAGAATCTGTCAATCTTATTTATTTTTTCGAAGAACCAACTCTTTGCTTTGTTGAATCTTTGTATTGTTTTTTGTTGTTGTTGCTGTTGTTCTCAATTTCATTGATTTCAACTCTAAACTATGTTATTTCCTGCCTTCAGTTGAGTTTGGGATTGGATTGTTTCTCTTTTTGTAGGGATTTGAGTTGGGGCATAAGTCTATTTATTTGGGCTCTCTCCTGATTTTTTTAAAGAGAGAGGGACAGTGAGAGAGAATCAATTTTATTATTTAGTTTTTCATAGACTTTTGTTGCTCGGGCACTTCATTGTGTACGTGGTGCTGGGGTTTGAACCCGCATACTTGCACATGCAAGGCAAGTCCCATAACTGCTGAACCACTGCTCCAACACCTCTCTCATGATTTTTGATGAAGTCATTCAGTGCTAAAAGTTTACCTCTTAAGAATATTTCCATACTATCCCATAGATTTTGACATGTTGCGTCATCATTCTCATTCATTTCCCACAATTTCTTGATTTCTGTTTTCATTTCATCTTTGATCCAGTCTTCATTTAAGAGGGTATAGTTCAATCTCCACTTGTGTATTTTCTGTTGTTTTTCTTGCTGTTAATTGCTAAGATCATTCCATTGTGGTCTGACAGGCTACATGAGATTATATCAACTTTTTTGTATTTGCTAAGATTAGCTTTGTGGACGAGGATGTGATCTATTTTGGAAAAGGATCTGTGTGCTGCAGAGAGGAAGGTAAATTCAGCTGGTTTGGGATGGAATATTCTGTAAATGTCTGTTAAGTCCAATCAATTGACAGAGTTGTTTAGGTTAGAGATATCTTTGTTTATTTTTTGCTTTGATGATCTATTGTTGATAGTGGTGTATTAAAATCCCCCAGTATTATTATGTTGAAATCGATAAGCGGTTTAACGCCCTTGAGTACTTTTTCCACATATTTGGAAGGGTTGTAATCGGGGGCATAAATGTTAACTATTGTTATGGCTTCTTGATATTTTGTTCCTTTTACTAATGTAGTGACCTTCTTTATCCCTTATGACTAATTTTTGGTCAACATTAACTTTGTCAGATATAAGGATTGTAACACCACCTTGCTTTCTTGGGCAATAAGCCTGGTAGGTTTTTTTGCCAACCTTTCACCTTCAATCTGTGCCAATTTTTGGCTTTGAGGTGTGTCTCCTATAAGCAGCATGTTGTTGGATTTTGTTTTTTGACCGAACCTGCTAATCTATGTCTTTTGATTGGGATATTGAGTCCATTCATGTTCAGTGTTAGATATATGATGGGGCTGGAACAGTGGCTCAGCAGTTATGGCATTTGCCTGGCATGTGAAAGGATGCTAGTTCAAACCCCAGCACCACATACTCAATGAAGTATCAGAGCAATGAAAGCTACATGAAAAACTAAATAAAATTGATCTCTCTCTCTCTCCTTTCTCTCTCTCTCTCTCTCTCTCTCTCTCACACACACACACACACACACACACACACACACACTGTCCCTGTCTCTTAAGAAAAAAAAAAGAATAGATATGTGATTCTAGGTCCCTGACATTGTGACCTTTTCTATATTTAGTGCCACCTTGGATATCTTTTAGTGAGTTATGTTTTTATTGACTTTCCTCTGTTTATGGACTTTGGGAGTTGTTAGCTTGTTTCTCTGAATGAAGTTTGTCTTTCAGTATTCTCTGTAGAGCAAGCTATGTGTTCATGTGTGCTGCTAATTTCATTTTGTATTATATTTTTAATTGGAAAAAAGTAAAGCAAGAACAAGAGACAAGGAAGCTGGGAGGGAACTGTGAGGAAATAGAAATCAAGGATCATGGTCTATGAAAACTTAGTAACAACAATCTGGGAATTTGTCTTACCCCATTTTAGTCTGTTTCTTGCTACTATAGTGAAATACCTGAGGCTGGGTGAGTTTATAAAGAAAATAGATTTATTTAGTTCACAGTTCTGGAGCTTCAAGACCATGACACTGGTGTTGGTTCAGCTGTGGCAAGGATCTCATGGTGGATAGCATCACAGCTGTGGTCGTGGTTGTGGGGGATAAAGAGATCACATCACAAACAAGAATCCAGAGAGGAATTCACAGGTAGGACTCACTCTCTAATATCTCACTCTTTTGAGAGCTCAAAAGTCCCACAAAAACTACCTTAATCCCTTCTGAGGGCAACATCCCCAATCACCTAAGGATGTCTCACTAGGGCCTACCTCTGAAATATTCCATTTCCCATCACCACTTCCCCAGGGACCAAGCTTCCAACATGTAAAACCTTGGGGGACACATTCAAACTATATCCAAATCACAGCACCCCAACACATCTGCTATTGCTTTGTGAAAAACTGCCAAACTGAACATAAAAGAGACAGGTAGCTTTTTCCCAAGGACATCCAAGAAGACAAAGCCAAGATATTATAGCAACTGTTAATTGGGCCAGATGGGGGGAGGGCAGAGATTCCCAAGGAAAGGTGGGATTTGGCATTCTGACTGTGGCAACCTAGTCTGGTTGGGTTGAGCCTCAGAAAGTTGTCCGTGTACATAGCCCTCTCCTAAATGATCTTGCTGCAGGAGTGAGCATCCGACATGAAGACTGGTGGTTTCATACAAGGATAACCACTTTGGGATGGCTGCTGGCTGTGCTCTGCTCACCCAGACTGAAGATCATTAAAGGAAGCAAGAAGATGCTCTCTCTGAGGACTTTGAATATGAGGCAAAGCAGTGATTTGGTTGATGGTGGGCCCAGAACCTGTACAACACCCAGATGGACAGTACCAGATGGATGGTACAAGGCAGTAAGAGCCTCAAATATATACATAAAAAAGAGTCATGGACAGTGCATTGCCCTACATGCCATGGGCACCCAGCAAGCCCTCCTGCAGAAATAATGAATGATAAAATGCTTGCTAATACCAGAGCCAGAATAGCCTTCCAAGTCCCAAAGGACTGGCAGCATTTCTGCACCACCTGTGTCTACAGATCCAATCCCAACTCTGAATCCTAGAAACACAGCTCTTCGTGAGGTCCCAAGAGATCTGGCTGCACAAGAACTTTTTACAGTGTGGCACAGTGGATCCATGTTTTGTGAGATCTGAAGCTTATATCATTTGGAAGACCTGCTTTAAGAAAAAGTATACAAAATCACAGGCAAAAATTAAGTGAATGCTTATCTAGGACAAGAAAAGAAGTCACAATAATTTTCATATTTTTTTAAATTGGCAAGTACCTTAAACAACATAATGTTTATACTAACTGTTCCACCTCAATAATATTTGTTCTACATTTTTAGTTGCATATCCTTTGAATACCTCTTCTTTTACTTTTTTTTTTAAGAGAGAGGGAGACAGATAGAGGGGTGGGGAGAGAATCAATTTTTATTTAGTTTTTCACGTTGCTTTCATTGCTCCGACACTTCGTTGGGTACATGGTGCTGGGGTTCATGGTACATGGTGAGACCCGCATCCTCACACATGCCAGGCAAGAGCCATAACAGCTGAGCTGCCACTCCAGCACCTGAGTGCCTCTCCTTATGATGATTTTACAACATCATTTTCTATAGAAATTTGTTCTACTGGTTTTGGCCATTTGATCACAGGGATTCTAAAAAAATTCTATTTCATAAAATTCCTGCCCAAAAAAGAAATGTGATATGTTTATAATTGTAGCAGCACATTGTCAAGCATATTCCTGACACAACAGAACTTTTCTAATCAGGCATCACTGAGAATACAATATTCCACTCACAATTTTATGTGTCTGGTGACAGGAAGAATTTTGTTCCAACTTGCTTCTTGCTTCCTACTTTCCAAAACCTTACTCTTCCCCTCCTGCCTACAAACTCTGGTGCTAGGCACAATAGGGCATGCTCATATCACAATAGCAGCACTTCTTTCCATTCATTTTCATGCTGTGACACCAAATGAATGAACACAGCAACTGAAGAATGGCTAGCAAGAATTTATCTATTCTGAAAGATGACTGAATCACTAAATCCAATCCAAATATATCCCAACTCAGCTTCCCCTTTGTCACATCCCAAAAGAAGCTGTCATTCCTCACCACCTAACAGAGTAGTCAGAGGGAAAAGAGAGGCCCTCTCCGGTTGCAGCTAAAATATCTTGCTTTCATAAATTTTACACAAAAACATACACTTATGGGAATGTGTTGCTTGGGTCCCTCCCAGGATCCCTGACACTTAAGCTCCAGCAGGTTCATGCTGACTATGAGTATTCTTAAAGTAAGACCCCATACTTGCAGGAAAACTGTGTGACTCTTCACTGCCACTAGGAGGAACAGAGTGGAAGGTGGAGAAAGAGCAAGATTTAATATGCCCATTAGGTTTGAGAAATAAACTGAAGGCAAGAGATAGTGGAGGGTCCGCAGAATGATAGGAATTAACAAAGTGTCTGGTCAGTCCATAAGGAGACACAACAAGAGAAGAGGAGAGATGTGGTTAACCTACTATGTCCCATATATATGACACCTATAAAAAAACTTAAATCAAGCAATAAATATACCATTTATGGTCACTTTGAAAGAAATATGATGTTTTTATAGTTTTATTCTTTTTGAGAAAAGTAAGAGATAAACCATTAGAGCATTTGAAAATGTATACATATGTATATGTATGAAAAATATATAAAGGATATAAAAGTTCTAGATTATGGTTTCAATCTACTTCAATGCACCTATGTCAATTTCAGTGAAATTGTCTCAGAATTGAAAACTTGGGATTCAATGGGTTAAAATGCAGACAGGGCCTGATGAGGTGGAGGATTTTGTGCAGATGGGTGGAGTCCAATGATGGGGTGTGAGTAACAGTTGAGGGCGGGGCAAATGACTGGGGTGGCCTAAATGGTAGATGAGTGCATCACTCTAAAGACCTGGCCCATGGACACGCAAACTGTGAGTATGGCCCTTCCAGAAGAGACCTGCCCAGTGGATAATGAGCAGTGTCTAAAGGTGAGTGGGGGCTGAAAATAAGATGGATGGGGCCTAGAAACGAGAGGTCAGGGCCACCTGGACCAGGTTCCCTTTCCTCCCAAGCACCAGAAGTGGGGATACCAATAGCAGAGTGCCCCACTGAACATCTCCATGTTCTTCCTTCCCACTAATCAGTTAGAGAAGGCAGCCATAAAGATTCAGTCATGGTGGCGTGGCAACATGGTGCGCCGGACGCTACTGCATGCAGCACTCAGGGCCTGGGTCATCCAGTGCTGGTGGAGGTCGATGCAGGCCAAGATGTTGGAGCAAAGACGGCGCCTGGCACTAAAACTCTACACCTGCCAGGAGTGGGCAGTGGTGAAGGTGCAGGCACAGGTTCGAATGTGGCAGGCCCGCAGACGCTTCCTCCAGGCACGCCAAGCAGCCTGCATCATCCAGTCTCACTGGCGCTGGCATGCCAGCCAAACCAGAGGCCTGATCCGGGGTCGCTATGAGGTCAGAGCCAGCCGGCTGGAACTCGACATCGAAATCCTCATGACCTAGGGCGCTGGTAGAGCCAAGGAGACTGGATCTCTCTCCCAATAAAAGTAATGACCACAGACTTGCCCTGGGGAGGTTACAACCATGGAAGCCCCTTGGTTTCCTGCCTTCCACCCAGAAAGATTCCCTGGTGCAATCTAGAACCCATCACCAGCAAAGCACCCTAGGCCCCTGCTCCTAATGTCAGACCTGGCCAATGTTGCACCAAAAGAGATCCCAGGGCCCTGGTCAAGTTCTGATGCCTCAGTCAGCCTGACTTTGGCCCCCTCTACAGTGGGAGGAAGACTTGGGCTTATTTTTCTGCAGACCCTGCCTAGGCATCTCCATTCAGAGTAGGGCACCAGGGAGTCTGGCTGCAGCAGTTCAGCTGGAAGACAGGGATTCCACAGGCCTGTACTGCAGGATCCTGCTGGCCA